>VZTN01001872.1:57131-101223 GCA_013400515.1 Erpornis zantholeuca | reverse complement strand
TATATATATATATAAAACCAGGCAAACAAACAGCAGTATCCCTGGCAGTGACACCAAACAGAGCAGAGTCCAGTGCAGCCTCTCTGGGCTGTCAGGCAGCGATGTTCCCCCCGCTCCTGCAGGAGACCTCTGGAGCGAGCTCGGCCCTCACGTGTAATGGCGGCCGAGAAGCTACTGCACAAACCCTGGGGCAGAGAGGCAGGGCCCTCGGGAACAGGAGGCTGGAGCAGGAGAGATCTATCCAAATCTCGGGCTGTAGATGAGATGTATCCAACTCCGGAGCTGCAGCGGGGTCTCAGGAGGTCTCAGCAGGCAGGGCGCTGGAGCTACAGTGTAGAAGAAAGCGGCAGCGGCAGGAAAAAAGCCGAAACCGAAGCAGGAGTGATGGCTGCGGCAGAAATAGCAGAAGCAGCAGAGGACTGGCAGAAAGAGCAGAGGAGCAGCGGGGCAGAGCAGCCTCTCTCTCCTCCTGATACCAGAGCACTGCCACCCGGCTGTATCTTGCTCCCCTTTGCCAATCCCGCCCAGTTCTTGTTTCTGCCCAATGAGAAAAGCTCCAGGCAAAAAGGAGGGCCGGGCCCTTCTCTGTGGCCATGTCCCTTTGTTTCTCTTAAGTACCCAGCTATTTGTTCCCTAGCAACCAAACATGGGGAAAAATTCCTTTAAGAGGGGAGAGAAAAGAAAGAATGGGGAATTTCTAAAACCCCAACACTCCATCAGCTCATAGTCTTGTACACCTTCACCACAGCCCTCTTTCTCAGGCTGGGGATCCCCTAATATCCCCTATATTCCTCATCTGATGTATACCTTTGCATACTTTTTTTATCCATGTTGCCACCTGAATTGTTCTCTAGGATTCAGGTATAATTTTTCACAGGGGAGGAAATAGGAAGTATATCAAATTTCCAGTGCATTGAGGATGCAACTAAATCACAGTTTGCTACAAAGGCATACTGACATTTGTTTACTATTTCCTTGAAATAATTTCCAGATTTTTTTTTAATCATCCATGAATCAATATTTTAGCAAGATATGCATAATAATAAAAAAAACCCCTTCAGTCCTTGAGGGCTAACCTCAGCAAGGTCAGGGTATATCAGTGTATATATGAAGGAAGGATTTGGTTTCACTTTGAACACCACTTCTTCTATACTGAATTAGACATGCCATTTTGCTTTTTGGCCAGCAGCCTAAGAAAGTATCTCTCCAGTTCTTTAAAGCAGTCGTTCATTTTTAAATATCAAGAATAACTTTGCATTATTGGCAAATATTGATTTTTATTTAGAGGCAGCTAGAGACAGAGGTTAGCAAACCTTGAAACCAGAATTCACCATACTTGAAAAAGTCCTAGCAGATGACCCATGCCTGGAAGTATTCCAGGAGAGGTTGGATGAGGTTTTAAGCAGCTTTGTCTCATGGAAATTGCCCCTGCCCATGGGAGGGTGGTTGGAACTGGATGATCTTTAAGGACTTTTCCAACCAAACTTTTTGATGATTCTATGATTCTCTGCCACCAAGGCAAAAAAAACCAGATGCAAGGTGACATTGCTGCAAGAGCACTTCCTGACAAAGACAGGGACATGAGCTACCTCCTAGAACCACTGGTTTGACAAGGGAGCTAAAGGACCACAGGCAGCTCTCTGGAACAGATTACGACCACACAGGGAAAGCATAGAGCCAAGAAACCCTGCTACTTCTAGTTCTGAGCCTAATTTTAGCAGTGTTTTATTTATCTGTAATAAAATAAGATTTCAGGAACAACAAGCATTCTGCAAAGGAGAGGAGCTCTGCATGAAAAAGGATTAACCCTCCTCCAAGAAAACATATTTCCAGTAAATATTCACAGAGTGTTGTGGGTGAGGGAAGAGAGACCACCCTAGTTGGGAAGTGGGGGAGCAGCTGTGCTGGGAGCCAAGCAGGGTGCAGGAGTGGCCAGGGTGAGCCCAGCCAGTGGCAGCTTTGGGAGGTGGGGAGCAGCCCAAGGGAGGTCCTGGGTGCGAGGAGCTGTGGGGCTGGGGAGTTACAGAGCCCCTGTTCACTCAGAGCTCTCTTCTCCCAGAGCAGCTCTTTCTTGCCCTCTAAATTAACACTTGGCCACAACAGCTGCAAAGCATTATATGGAAAATATTCAGAAAAACAGTTTTCTGTTAAAAGACCCAGATTTCCAATTTAATGGTTGTTTTTGCATTGATTTGCATTAAATTTCATGTCTTCCAAGGGGAATGGGAACAATGTGAGAATTTAAAAGATGGACATTTTTAGAACAAAATGTTATTTTTTTAATTGGAAACATCTTTCTGTTTTGAAATATTCTTTATTAAAATAAAGGGGGTCAGCTGAAAACAAGTGGACTTGTTTAATATTTTATTTTCTTCTTGACATTTTAACTTCTTTCATTTGCAGATGAATGATTCTCAAACATTTTCTGGGTGGAAAAAGCTGTAGTCTGAACTAATTCTGCGGTTCAATAAAATGCATAATACTGGTCATAAATGCAGCATGTGTAAGTGTGTGCATACTGCACCAGTATGTACTGTGCAGATCTTGTTTTAGTTATGTTAGTAAGTCCTACAGTAGGTTTTTTTGTTTTTGTTTTTGTTTTTGTTTTGTTTTTTTTTCTGGAACTTTTTCTACTTGTTCAGAATAGCAAAAGATTGGTTTTGTTTTCCTACATTCTCCTTCTAGGTGTTACATCCAAGGCCCATCCTGTCCTAAATTCCTCCCATTAGTCTTATCAAGCTCAACTCCCTCTATTAGCACTCTAGTATCTTTTACATTCATGGTTGCAATGGAAAAGAGCACCTCTGCACTGGTTTTCTGTTTATAAGAACTGGACTTGCTCCTTCAACCAAAAGAGATGTAAGCTGCATTTCTCCAGTTCAGAAAGACACATGGATAATCAGTCTTTTTTTATTCTAGGAAAATTCTTGTAATGCCTTTTGTCTCATTCCAGGTGAAATTAATGCTCAACATGTTGGAGGTCCTGTCCAAAAGCAGATCTGCACCTACCCTCCAGGTGGACTGACCTCCCCCAGAGGCCCATTGCCTCACTTTGTGAAACTGAGGAAGTTGTTCTGACTTTATGGTTGTACCAGCCTTCTTACAAGTTTGTGAAGCGTCACACAGCTCAGTGGCACCACATAAATCATTAATAGTACTAATACTTAGTAGAACAGCAGCCTGAGAAGTAGCACTGTGCGGGGGCCTGCACAGCTTACAAGCATTTGTGTACATTATACTGCTATTTTAAGGCATTACATTTATTAGCAACTTTTGGCTGAAAGTGAATTTTAGCGGGTAGGAAGGAAACACGTCTGGAAAACCAAGCCTGGCTCTGAAGGAGGCTCTGACGGGTGAGCTCTGGTAGAGAGTCCCATAAGCCACGGCACGAATTTTCTCTTGCCATTATTTACTGCTGCTCTTTTAACACTGTGGGTCCATTACAGGTCTCATTTCTGTATAGGGAAGGTCCTGTAACCCAGCCCAAATGTCCCTCAGCAGCCAGCTGCATGAGGGTTTTACTGTTCAATCTACAGTTTATATGAGCCGTAAATAAATCTGTGTGATTCTTTAATGCTGTCTGCAGATTAAGTGGCAAATATTTGCTGAACTTATAAGAAAATATATGATAGAAGCACAGGATCAGAAAGGTTGAAATTGTCATGTTTTATGATGAAATTAAGTAGCCTTGGCACAGCAGATTATAGTTAAGCCTAATCGGGTAAATCACCCTGGGTAGTTAACTAGTCAGTTCTAAGAAAGAAAAGCTCAGTCTTTTTCATTTACTATGGAAAATGAAATACCATAAAATTACTTTGCAAATTTAAGCACATTAAACCCAAAATATTTCTATACTCTTATTGCAGATGTTTTGTATTCCGTGCATCCGTGCTTTCTTCAGGTTATACTATGGCAACTTGTTGCCTTGGAATTGCTGAATAGCTGAGAGTTCATAGAGTCATAAAATGGTCTTGGAAGAGAATTGAAAGATCACCTAGTTCCAACCTTCCTGCCATGTGCTGGGAGCCTTCCACTAGACCAGGGTACTCAGGGCCCCATCCACTTTGGTCTTGAGTACTCCCAGGGATGGGGCAGAACCTCTCTGGGTGACCTGTTCCAGAGCCTCACCACCCTCACAGTAAAGAATTTCTTCCTGATAGCTAATCTAAATCTGCCTTCTTTCTGCCTTAAAGCCATTCTCCCTTGCCCTATCAAACAGATTTTATCTGCTCCACTCTGTGTGTGCGCATGTGGGTGTCCTACTGGTGGCTGATCATGTGCTACAAAACATGCTCTGTACTTCTGCATTTAATTAATCCTTCTTTGTCTTTTTAAACTTGAACAAATTAATGAATTTTTTAGTTCACAGTAGTACACTACTGTCTCCAGTTTCCCATCTTGGGTTCCTTTGCTGCCAAAATTTTGTTGCTTATAGGGTTTTTTCTAACAGTAATGCAGCCCAAGAATGGAGACCCTATACTTTTCAAAGTTGTCAAAGAATTGAAAAGTTTCTGGCTTTTGATCCTCAACCTCCCTTGCTCATATATTTTTTCTAACCAATCTAGTCCTTAGCTACAGAATATCCAACCTGTTTCAGCTCATCACAACTGTACAAGCTCTGTCAGGCTCTGTGGTAACTATGTCTGGCTTGTATTAAAGGCTGAACTCTATTACACTCAACAGCACTTGTGTGTGCACTTTCCATTTTTTTAAATGGGAAGATATGATTCAAAAGGAAAGAATGATATATGGGACATAAGGAGAATGTATTCCCAGTTGCCTTTATTTTATGCTAGCAGTAACTTTCCAAGTCTCTCGGTCTGCCCTCATTTATTCTGTAATGTTCAAATACTCCATCATCATTGTCATTTTATTTGCATGGCATTTGCATCTGTATTTTATGGCATTGTTGAACATATTCCATATTCCTCTAGCTTCCATAAAGGCAGAGTTCTTTGAGTGCCCTCCCAGGGACTTGGGTCATCTGCCCGTTTTTGCATTGCTACCTGCCTGACGTTGGGTCCACCACGGGAAACTCCATGACAAATTTAATGAGTGAAAGAATACAATTACTTTACTTGATCAAAATAAGGGTTATGCCATATAAAAAAGGACAAGCATGAGAGAAGTGAAGATAGTTCTAGACTACAATTAGTAGCAAAAATCTACCATAACTGCTTTAACATCTTCACTAGGTCATGGAGAAACTTGGCCTTCCTTAGCATGTCCCAAAGACTTCAGCTCCTCATCCCAAGGATAGTCCTGTTCTTTAGGGAATGAAAGAAATGCATATGCTGATCACCTACTCCTTCTTGCCACAAGACAAATTCATCTAGCTCACTCTCCCAGCAGTGTAGCACTGTAGAAAAGTTTCCATGCCCCAATCCTCCTCAGGTTTTCTTCACTGGCATTTCCTGTAGGCATATCCAATGGGCCTAGCTTTCCTGGCATTCCTCATTTCTTGTTCTACAGTTTTAATGAAGACAAAATGGGAAACCAGGGATTTTATACTCGTGATTTTAGGATCATTCCACCTTATGGAAGAATGCCTTTGAACTGGTTGTAGGTACGAAGCTAGAATGAGCATGGAATATTTGGTAAAAAAATGTATGTCACTATTTTGGGGACAGTCATAAACTCATATATACTTGTTATGGATTATTGTTCATCGTAACACACCCCTGGGGGTTGGAGTGGGACAGTTTTCCTCTTGATTGTTCCAGGGTCAGTTAGGAGTGAAACCAGTAAAATCACTGATGATTTTGGGCACAAGTCAAAGGGGAAAAAGGTCACAACATCATGCTAAATGTCTTACACAATAATGCATTTCTGCTAGAAGTTTTTCTCTGCATCCTAAACTTCTGGAAAATCATCATAAATGCTATGAACACTGTTTTCCTTTGTGAGCCTGAAAAACCTGGCAGGAAAGCTAGCATCTGGGGAAAATGCTATGCATGTATTTCACTGAAGAAATGCACTCATATATTTTGTAGTTGGGTCCAGCTCCCCTGCCTGCCTGAAACAGATAATAGTTTTGTTCCTTCCTTGAGAGGGTCCAGGGCTCTTTTTTTGAAGTGCTTTGACATTATTTCTTTCAAGGTCGAACTCGTTTGGAAAACAATCTGTATACTGACGACAGCACAGACACATCCAGCACTGGATAGCACAGGCTTTCTGCTGCTGAGAGCTCCTGGAGTCAGCTGCCAGGAAAGGACAGAAAATGACATCTTGGCTTCATTAGCTCAGTCTGACTTACCAGCCTGAAGTTACCCTATTGATTTTAACAGACTAGCCAGAGCAAAGGGATTAAAGTTAGACAAAAGTATGTTTGATCCCAACTCAGCCTTTAGCAGACCAAATAAATGTGAATGTAATGTCCTGGTGCAGAAATACGGCTATTTTCCAAACTCTGTATGCTTTCAAACACTAAGAAAATGCTTTTCATCAGTGGAAAAAACATAGGCCAACAGAAGAATGTGATGTATTTCAGACATATAATTCTTCAGAATAAGCTTTGATCTTACAAGTATTAAGAAATGAAGTAATGTGCTCCTTTGCCTTTGCTTCCTTGAGTCACAATGATATATATATATATATAACACAGACATTTTTTGGCTGGACTCAAAAAAATCATTAAAAAAAATCTAAGGACCAGATTCCACTTCCACTCTCAAATATATACACCACTACCTGTGGTCTGAATTGCCATTCACTTTGCTCAGAATACAGTGAATTAAATTTAGACTAAATTAGACTGCAGCTCTGAAATGAAGCATGCATGACTGAATAGCAGCTATTGAAAAGAAATTGAGTGAAGTCAGCAGGGTCTCAGATGAATACAAGAACCCATCCACATATACTCATTTCTCGGATAGCCACATTTTTCTGTGGCCATAGATGCAGAAAATTAACATCTTCAGAAACAAAAAAGAAGCTGAATAATAATGGGAGCAGAGGCATATGCCAGAAACACCTCAGTCTTGTTACTCCATTTTTTAAATGGGATTAAAAATATAATTAAAAATAATAACATTAGTTAAAATAGGGAGCAAAAAATAACTTTTCTGCTGGGTACCCTACAGTGACATTTCAAGAGTTTTTCAGGACACCCAATTTAGAAGAGCCCAGTGCTGGATGCCTGTACTGCGGACACAGAGCTCACCGAGGCTGCCTCTCTTGGGCAGGCCAGATGAAGGATGCAAAGGTGAGGAGAGCATCCTCTCCCTCTTAAGCAAATGTTGAGGAAAACCATCTTTCTCCAGCCCTCCCACAAGCCAGTAGGGCTGCTGGGCTGATCCCATTTACCTGCTCTTCCCCACGGCACTTCCTAGTGAAGAAAGGGCAGCTTGGCTTTTTCAGTGTATGCTGCTACCTGAGGCCTTGAACTGTTTCTGCTCTGTGACACAGACACTTCTACCAACACCCCACTGCCCATGCCACATTCCTGAGTTCCCTGAAAATATCCCTCAGCTTGCTCTTGGATTTTACCACCAAGACCACTGACTTGAGCGAAAAGCCAGCTTTTGGCATGTGGACTGTCATTGTGATTGGCATAGCTTTTCCTAATAAAATGTTCCAGTGCTTAAGCAATATGAATGCCTGGGTTTTTCTACATTTTTGACAAGGTGACAGAGATTTTTTTTTTAATGTCTGAGATTAAATGAAAACTTATGGAAGTATGGGTTACCAACACAACCTTGCTCTAGGTATGATCCAAGACTGAAGTGAAGGAAAGTCTGATGCCTGATTCCAGTGATTTCATATCAGACTCTTGCAGAGAGAACATGTTCTTCCATTTTTTTTCAAAATCCATTAAAAAGTTACAGTCTCTGGTAAGGAATGAGAGACAAGAATGGAAGAAAAGAGTGGAAACCACTGGAGAGGGACTTTTTAAAGGCTCTGGCTTGGAAAAGAACACAGATTCTTTTCATATCTAAAAGACAGTCAGCACAATTAAGGCTTAATTTGCTTCTTTAGTTGCCCAATCTGAATCAAAGTTACATTTGTGTGAGTGGAGTTCAGAGCAGAAAGTAATGACAGTCATATACACATAAATCATACACACATAAATCCTTAACAGATGCAAACCAAGCACAGGCTGGAAGACCCCCAGATGCACACTTTATGCTGAAATGGGTCTGGTCTCTCATTCAGGTCAGGCTGCTGCATATAATTTCCTTTTACAGTATCATTGCACACACCATTCGTTTGAATGCTGGTCTGCCTTAAAAGCTGCTTTAAGACCTGGCTGTGAGCATGGGCAGCTCTTGCAACCACTTCTTTCTGGCACTGCTGGAAGAGTGCAGAGAAGTGTAATGTAAATGAAAAATAACGTGCAAAACCACACCTTAATCTCTTATCTCTGCAGTTTCATTTGACAGCTACACAAAATCCCACGCTAGAAATTAGATGCCACACTACAAAGCAGACAAAGAATTGCAGGCACTTCCTAAGTCTTCTAGACTACAGGATGGCTTTCTGGTTGTTCAAAGCAATAGCAAATTGATATAGGGGAAATGTACATAGACATGAAATAAACCCTTGATTTTTTGGTGTTTCATGGCCAATAATAGCATCACCTAATATTGAAAAATTGACAGTGTCTTTAAAATTGAACATAAGCCAAGAGCTATTTTTGCATGTCTTTATGTCATCACAGTGCAATGGCAGAAATAAAGAGATTTCCAGTTATCCACAGGCGTGTCACAATTTAGTCAGGCTTTCAGCAGGCACCACTACCCACATGGAGCTATATGGGTGATACTCCCCAGGCTCAGCTCCCTTTGCCTTAAGACACAAAGTGAGTGAGTTGAAATAGACAATTAACCCCCTCACATGCCTTTAACAATTAGGGAAAAGGAGAAGGTATGTCTTGAAGGTGTTCCAAGGTCTTAGGTGGGCTCAGTTACTGTCTGAAGGCTCTCAGAATCCAGCGATGATGCACGGATCAGAAATTAACTGGGTACCTAAATCTTTGCTCAGAGAAAATGTAGCGATTTCACTGAATAAATCCAGGCACTGGAGACTGCAGTAGAGCTTATTTATGTGAATACAGTGCTCTGAACTGACTCAGTAGCTGGAACCTAGTGAAAATATTCTGACCTATTCACTGGAGATATTTAGACAAAGAAAGCTTATTGCATTTCAACACAGAGATTTGCAGAAGGCTTAACAGGAGTAAAGTAGATAACATACATCTAAATGGTTAAAGAAGAGGAAACAAAGGTTTGTGGTTTGAACCAAGTGCTGATGAACATAATTGCTGTATTTATCAGTAAAAATATTTAAATAAAAGAAAAACAACTTTTCCATAGAGATAATTATAATGCTTTTATTTAGCAAATGTACTGAAGAATTGTTTTTCTGTAAAGACATACAGGTATGCCCCAATTCCACAGAGCTTCCATTCTCTCAAATAGCTATGAATTTTTGAAATTAGTTTAATGAACAGAGGGGAATATATGTGGAGATGTCAAACTTATTTTTGTCATAGACCACATGACTCCATTTACCACTAATCCCCAAATAATTGACCTGGGGCCACCAAGAGCTTGCAGAACCCTTGCTGGTGCTTTATAGAGAACAGGCTGTTCACAAAATTTCAACTGTCCTCTTTCTTGCCATGTGAAAAGAAAAAAAAATGTTAAATACTTCCTTAATTCATACATTTCTGTACTGGCAGTTGCTGAGGTTACCACAGGATTGCTTTGGTTCTTTGTATTTTTAAAATTACATATGGAAGGGCAGCGATCTAGGACATTACTTCTCTACTAAGATGTGGCTTTTTTTCCTGAGAATTGCATTCTGTTCTACTTTGAGTTAACCCCATATTTGCCTTCTACTACTGCCTACTAGTGATGTGCCTCTCACTTGGCAGGCGCTGACATGATTGTCATTTCCCCACTGAGCCAGATTGTAAAGCATGGAAGAGATGACACAATACAAGGGTCTGCAATAATGATACAGGGGTGACTCATATTGAGCCATTCTTTGGTTTGGCAGAGAGAAATGAAATCTACTGCTGAGATGTGCCTTGTATATGTATGTTTGAATGTCCTCATCTTAGAAGAATGTCCAGAGACATCCCTAGCAGCCTAAAATGAAAACTCACTACATGCAAATCAAATTCTTTATAAAAAAAGACTTTAGAAACAAACCTATCAGGAGGGCTTTTCTCACCAAGTAATTAATTACAACTTTACACTGCTGAACTCTGATGTAACATTCCCTCACATGTGAGGCCCAACTCAAAACACAAAGGAGGACTACTTATTAAGTACTGAGTTTTCAGAGATATTCATTGCTTGCCCTATTATTTAATCCCTTCTGATCTGAAAACAATCTTTCCCCAGCAGTTTTTGGAATGTTTCAGAAAAATAAAAAAAAAAAAAAAAAAAGAAAAGATATAAACTTTGGCCCTATTAGGGTTAATGCTTTTGCATAGACATATATGACCATAAATTGGTCAACTAGTAGAGGTCATCTGCTAACATTGTGACTGAGAACAGGAAGAATACAGCCACAATAATATACAGCTGTCTACTAAAAGTATTGCATACAGACATCTTTGGCCATGCAGTCTCTTGGCCTTCTGGAAATATGTGAGCTGCATTGCTAACATGACAAAAAAAATAGCAATGTTGAGAATGAGAAAGAGGCGAGTATAAGAAGCTGATATTGATGGGGCACTACTTCGAGCAGTCGTCACCATCTGTGCCAGCCCTGATCGGCCTTTGATTGACAACCCAGTTTTGTGCTTCACATAAGTGATATCTGCAAAATCCAGAAGATCTTTCATTTCCTCATCTTCGTCTACAGGCAACTCTTTTTGTGCTTGAATCTGTGCCTTTTGTCGCACTTTTCTTTCATTTACCTCAATTTGTGCAAAAATGTCAGGAACGGCATCAACAAATTTGTAGCCTTTGGCTACCCTTCTGTTTTTCTTTGCTCTGCCACGCTGCTGCTGCTGCTGCTGCTGCCTCTGTGAGATTGCAAATATCCTGTCAATGGCCTCCTCTGTCTGTCTCTTATCTGAAAATCTCAGCAGGCGCTCAGCAGTCTTCCTAAAGCTGGCTGTGTTGCGTACACGAGACAGGATCTGCTTCTCGAGCTGCTGGAAAACAGGCTTAAAATGTTGCAGGTTCCTCTCCACGATCCCTATGTAGTCCTTCACTTCTGGCACTGTGGAGCTCCTAACGGCAGAGGCTCGGTCAAAGACAATTTTCTGTCGGTCTGCAATAACCTGTGCAAAGGCAGAGCGGGAGCCATCCTCGACGGGCCACAGATACACAGCATAGGCGTGCTCAGCAGTGGTCACAAAAACATCCAGCTGCGGGGAATCTCCCCGGACAGTGAAGCTCTGCACGTCCACAGAGGGCCCAATGAAAAGGTAAATGGCCCTCGTGACGGGGCGCCGCAGCAGGGTCGTTACATTCACGTAGTTCGTTCCATTGTAGGGGTAGCCCCGGGGATACATCCTGGAGGCAATGGTGGCTCTCTCACTGCGGCCAGTGTCGTCCATCCAGTACATCTTATATATCCCATCACGGTGCCTAATAAAGGCCCCGTGGACATCATCGACAACTGTTTCTTCAAAAGGCACATCCACATTGTGGAAGAAACTGGTTGCTGCCTCCAGAGGACTGTCATCTTCTAGGTGGATTTGGTCCACTAGCAAGAGAAGCTGGGGATGGAGGAGTATGAGGTTTCGTTGTAATTTTCTCAGCTTCAGTTTAGGATTGTATGCGCCCACTCCTTCTCCCCTGATAAAAACCACCCCGCTTCTCTCTGTGGCAGCAACCACTCGTCCCTGACAGTCGCCAGCCAAGTCATGTTTATATTTAAGCCACTTTGAGGAACAGTCTTCTGTAATCTGCCCTTCCCATGGGGAGAAGCAGCTCTTAGACACAGCAGGGGAAAACATCAACACATTATTTAAAAAAGTATATTTTGGCCCATACAGAGCTTCTGTTATGAAAGGTACACCATTGGGAGCGAAAGTAAAGGAGTTCTGGTCTGGGTGCTCATGGCCAGCATTGAAGTTCCTCCACCCCTTGATCCACTCTTTGTACTTGCTTTTATGAACAATATCATATATTGCACGTCCTCCCAGCTTTCCTGACTTGAAGGAAAGGAAAGGCCTGTTGATTTCAGCTGGCAGAGCACTTCCATAAGTTACCACTCCCCAGTCCTCAAAATAATGCAGCTTAGGAACCCCATAGTCTGGTGGAGGTACAGAGCGCAAACTTGCGTCATACCTGTGAAAAAAGATGACAAAATCACTTGACTGATTCCATTGTCAGCACTTGTACAAAAATCCATTCAATATCTACATCAAGGAACAAGACAAAAATATAAAGCCCACATATATGCTTCCTAATCATATTCATCATACTAATCCCTACACAAATTTGTTGTGTGCTTTCTACAGAATAATAGCTGAAAGCATCTGCTCCACATTTAAAGCAAGCAGTCTTTCTGCAGTTCAAAAATAAGAGTACCACTAATTTCAAATTAGCTATGTTTTGTCTTATATAGTCATAAAACTACTGACCATCACATAGATCTTTAAAAAAGGCGGATTAGACCATGCTGCAGACACTACCTGTTCTGCACTAGACATCAGAATTTGTGCTTATTTACTGACTACTTAACAAAGAGAAGCAGAGTATCAGTTTCCTCAAAATGATGATTACAGAAGTCTGTAGTCCTCAAACAGAATAGGCAATACATTAAAAATTAATGAAAAGGCATTCTAAAGGATAAATCTTTATTATTTTTATCAGTTAATGTATGTTAGTTTCTTTCTCCAAACTAGGCTGAAGAAAAATGTTCATGTTTTTTCTTGTATAAATTTTAAGTTATAAGACATTTTGTTTAAAAAGAAGCCTTAATTCCAGAAAAGGTTACAATGATTACAATTTTATCTATAGGAGTTAAAACAACAAAAATCCAAAACAAAACTTAACCTTCTGGCATTGTTTTTAAGCAACCAAAATAAACAAAACCATATTAGACCCAGTAGTATTTCTGTTAGACAGTTCCAGAATCAGATTTATTCTTAACAGCTAATCAGGAGCTTCTGGTAGGCCCTAGACAGTCCCAGAATTTCCACGAAGACACAGGAGAAAACAATGATGGGATGAGGTTGTAGAGGACAGATTCTGAATTTTGCAAGTAACAAGATGAAGGCTGCTTGCAGTCTAACAAACATGAACTCTAATGTGCACATCATAATTGCAAACTAACAGATATTCAATAAGATTTTGCTTGCCAGAGAGAGAGAGAGAGAGCTACACTGACTCCTTGAAAATACATTTGTTATCTCCACACACTTAGGGAATTCACATGTGGATCTAAAGCTTCTTGAGTATTTTAATTTCTTACTTTTAGAAGATTGATGTAGAAGTTAGAACAACTGTAAATTGCATGGAAAAATATCCATCTAGTGTGGCATTTTTTCCAAGCATAACTTGCAAATTACTGTGCAAATCCAGTTAACAGTAGACTTACTGCTTGGATTATTTAGCTTTTAAAAGAAAGTTTATACTATTCCACAGAACTTTTGAAAGAAAACTGTGCTTTAAATATTCGCCTAATTAATTATAAAAGAACACAAAAGGATTAAACCCCATTAGAATATACCAAATTAAACGAAGACTACATACAGGCAATTTTCAGTTCCTTTGTAATGGCCTGCATTCTGGCAATGAAAGCAACAGACAGTGGAAAGAAAACATAAAAGCAGATGTAGGACAAGACCAGGGTGTTCCCTGTGGCAACCTGTACTGTGCATCTGTGCTAAGTGAAGAAGTTCTGTGCCTCATGACCCTGGGTGGCACATGGACAGCCTGATCCCGGCATCTACGGTGCACATCTAAAGATAATGAATTATCACTAACAGCAAACAGCTGCCAGGTTCCTTTTGAGCCCACTCATTCCCTTTCATACCAGAGAAATTCAGTGTGGAGAGTGCACCACCTCTGCCCTTTGGATGGTGTGCCCGGGCCCTCCACCACGCGGTTCCTTCTGATCTGCTCTGCCAACCAGTTCCCACTGCCATTGCGCAGGACGAATTTGTCGAGAAACACCAGCTGACTCTCTGGCCCGTAGAACCAGTTATAGTTGGAATCCGCGATGGCCACAGTTCTCTGGAACCCTTGGGAAAAAGAGAAGAAGGAATGTAAGAAAGAAAAAAATAAGCACACAAAGATGCTTTTGAAGAGGTTGACGGCGAAGCCGAGCGGTGCAAACAGAAGCAGCTTTTTCAGATGTTTATAGACCTGCTCGTAAATGAGCTGTAAATAGCTTACACAGGAGCAGTTTCCTTCTGCTCCAGCTAACTTGAGAATTCATCTTTCTTCTTTGGCTTTGGGCTACAGACAGCCAAAGTACTATACAAAATGTAAGATGCAATCCACTTCCTCTCCTCACTCAAATCTGGCAAAGGTAACTTTCTCTTTATAGCTTTTATTTTTTTATATGTGAATCTATACTCTCCAAAGGAATAAACCAGAAGTGCCCCCAAAGAACAAAATAGGGAGCTTCACCTTGAAACTGTCAGTGTGAATTCATTTTGCTCTAAGGAACCTCTCCCCAAAGGATGCCTGAGGTCTCACATGGAGTCAGCACGATTTCTTATGTGCCTCTCCTGGCATACTGAAGTTGTGTTCAGCCCCCCTTATATACATGGATAGCTCTGGGGTTCCAAGAAAGTTACTTAAGTTTTTTTAACCAGGAATTTGAGCAATATAAGTTCCTAATGAAGTGTCCTGCAAATAAGCAACACAAGGGGTAACAGTTTTAAACTGAAAGAGGGTAGACCTGGTTTAGATACAAGGAAGAGGTTCTTTCTTGTGGGGATAGTGAGGAACTTGAACAGATTGTGAAGTTGTGGATGCTCCATTCCTGGCAGTGTTCAAGGCCAGGCTGGATAGGGCTTTGAGCAACCTGGGCTAGTGGAAGGTATCCCTCATTAATAACCAGTGATAAACAAGGATGTTACAGTTTTGATGACTGGTGAAGGTAGAATCCAAGGAAATGGTTATTTTGAAAAAAATCCAAGTAGAGTGTTATTTTAAAATGGCCTATTTCAAGTATGAAATTTATTGATGCTTCAAAAATAAAGAGATTTGTCTTCATCCACGCTAAGGACCTACCTGGCAGGACAGTTCTGTACATAAACGCAAAGTGCTGCTTGAGCCAGGGGTGGCTGAAGTGATTGATGTCAAAATGCCTTTGGACAAGAAACATGTACTGAAACAGTGATCTGGTTGTGTAGCTGCCATATGCCACCCCTTCATAGAGGGAGCCATCTGTGACCTCCTGCAGCAGGACTACTGACTTCTCCATGATTGCCAACACTTGCTTGGTCCACAAGTAAGCTTCCTGAAGGTACCCTGAAAGAAAAAGATGTTTGCAAAACTAATTACAACACAACAGTTCATAGATGGTGCCATCTGTACTCCCACAGTGAGATCCTCCACAACAAGGAATCTGCAGCCCTAAAGGGGTTAAATACAACCTACTGCTAACCCCTTGGTTAAAGGGGTCTATAATACAACCTACTGGTACAGCATCCCTGTACTTCTAGGGTGAAAAATAAAATACTGTATTTAAACACAGTAGCAAAGCTTTGCCTAAGCAAAGCAAGGTCACATGAGCATGGGAAAATCTATCAAACACCTTTCCCAATAATGTGGGATTGTGTTTTACAGCTTTAAAAGATTTCCTTAATGTGCTCAGGACATGCAAAAAGGGAAGAGCCAATGCAAGACTATTTATTGCATTTCAAACTAAAGCTGTATGAAAACAAACCAATGGCCCCACTAGAGGGCTCCAACAATGCAACAATTCTGATCAGTCATTTTTCACTGGCAGGATCACCAGCATGGAAATGAGATCCACGGAGACTAAAAAAGTTAAAAATTCACATTTGAGCTGCAGTTAACTGACATTCTACTAACTCATGCTCTATTTTAAGATCTGCTCTGTTCTACTTATATTTTCAGTTTGTTGTACAACCTAGAGGGTTATCCAAATAAAAGCTATTTTGGAAGAGCTTTGCATGAGTAATTCCAAAAGTAGATTCCTCAGTTCCAGAATAAAATTCATCTTCCAAGTAGGTAAATTCTCAGCCTCCACATATACAAGCCCTAAACAGTTTTATTTTTTCTAAAGGAAAGCATTTCAGAGATTTTACTGTTTTGGTCTGCTCTGCACGAAGCAAGACCTGAGAAGAGGTCAAGAGAAACCTTCTCAGTGGCAGCCTGAGACACTAGGCACAAGCTTTCACTAGGCTTTCACTAGGCACAAGCACAAGGGCCTCAGCACCACATTTGTGTATTCCAGAAGTCAGCACGTGAAACCCAGCAGAGGAAAGGCTGAGTGCCTTCTCTTACTTTCTTTTGGATTGAGTAGCAAGAGAGGTAGAACTAAACAGAGGTCAACTGCCTTGGGCTTCTACATGGCAACTTAGTGCTCTCCCAGCTCAAGGTGTCTGGGCACAAATTTAACCAGACTTAATTCCACCCTATAGCAAAGCCCAGCTGGCATGTTACACCCTGTTACGTGGTGAAGAAGTGCCTGTGAATGAAGCACATGTGCCAGGCTAAGGCAGTAGGAACTACATTCAATCCTGTTACTCAGAGTGTTTCATCGCATTGCCACCAACATTGTCTTTATGCTCAGAAGAATGATGACTAATTCAGGCATCCTACTCTCAAGGCTGCCAAATCCTGCTCAGTTAACAGAGAGAAAAAAATAGCAGTGTCTAAGCAAAACAGACAACCTGAGTCTAATCGGGTATTTTGAGCCTGGCTGAAGAGAAAGCTGTGATGGGGAAGGCCTGAGCAACAGGGGCAGTGGTACTACTTCCACTTTACTCACAGCTATTAAGACAATCTTTCATTACTCCTGATGGAGTTGGCAGCACAGTGATCTGTCAGAATAAAATCCTGAATGTTTCCACTCCTGTTTTCCCTTATGACATAAGAGTTAGTTTTTGACTGCAGCAAGAATGTTTTTTGCCATGGTTCAGCACAGTGCCTTTGCCATTCTCATACATGTTCTGTTTACTTAGTGCATATCTGTGCTATAATGATATACTTGTAGTACACTAAAAGAATAATACATAGAAATGAAAAAAGTAAAAGACTCAACACTCTGTCAGGCTACATGACAAACCAGAAAAAAATCTCACCCAAATTTAGCAGTATATAAACCAGGTATCTGTATCAATATCAAAGCCTTACTTAAGTTTCTATTTTGAATACCTGCATGTCTAAGTGGAAAGACTTCACCATATGCATGTGCCTAGAATCAATTTCAATTAGTTTAATTTTTCATTCCTATGGCAACATTTACATTCTTTTAAATTGGCTATTTAGTCTCTACAAGCTTCAATAGCTGAATTGTGTTTAAACTTAGTGGTTGGAATTCAAACCTCCTGTGAGAAAGGTCTACACTGGGATACATTATTTGCAATTTCTGTGTATCTGATACAGAAGCATAATATGTTCATTTGTTTTCTCCCTCCCTTTTTCTCCTTCAGATTATTTTCTTTCATATTGGAATTATAGTTTGGGTTTTTTTTTTATTTTAGACCTACAGAAAAACCACATTTAAGTTTATATTTTTTTAAAAGTAACATTGCTCTATATAAAAACAACAGAATTTTAATTAGAAATCTACAGTCTGTTTTGACCTATTTTCATTTGAAATACTACTATTTTCAAATTGCTCAACAATTCATAAATTTCCGCCTTTTCTCTTTCCTCTTCCCCTCAAACACCATCATTTCAGTGAAAAATATATTGCCCAGCTTTGTGATGTGTTCACTCTCCCAAGACATAGTTATGGTCTACATCTTAATGAAAAGCAGAATCATCTTGCAAACTGCCATCTTCCTGCACTAACAAAGGCTTAGGGAAGGATGAAATTATATGAAATTTAGCAAGCCCAGTGGATAAACATGGCTGGAGCCTTCAATTTGTGGAAGGCAGGACAGGAGAACAGGCAATAACTTCCACACATACTTTTGATGCTTTTCAACATATACACATCAGTCAGCATGTTTGTTTTGACAGGCACTTAGCAAAAAATTACCCTCCAAACACAGTAGGTGCCACAGTTTTTTTTCACACTTCCTCGGGCATTTGAAAGCTCCAGTGATGTGCAGATGTACCTGTGCTTGGCAGGGCTGAGCAGCTTGGCAACACCACCAGCATCCAGAAACTAAATCTTCCCGGACTTGCAGCATGTACCTAGCTCCACTGGGAATCATGTTTTCAAAATCCTTCCAGCACATATAAAATAATCACCTTATGAAATACTGATTTATTCTTATAAAAGAAGGAGCTGGCTCCATGACTTCCATCTCTCAGCTGAAGTACCTCTGGGGTTTAAAGTCAGCATTGCTTACCTGATTTCTCTCTCTGACTCTGACTTGCATTCTCCAGGAGGACAGGGATAGCCTCTGATAGAGCAGGCAAAAGCTACTGGGCAGGGTATTCACCTTGGAAATGGGAAGGATGGTTTTATATCTCCAAAGCAAAGAAGACAACACCTGGCACGAATGTTGGTTGTGGGGTGCAATGGCAGAGTTCAGAGGGAAAAAAGCCCTGCTTATTTCCATAGAAAAGTTATTCACGGAAAGAATATAAAATACTGGAACAGTCTGCCCGAGGAAGTGGTGGAATCACCACCTCTGGATGTGTTTAAAAAAAGACTGGACATGGCACTCAGTGCCACAGTCTAGTTGAGGTGTTAGGGCATAGGTTGGACTTGATGATCTTGTAGGTCTCTTCCAACCTAGTCATTCTGTGATTCTGTGATTCCGTGAGAAGGCTTTTGGGAACTCCTAAGCTGTGGCATATGGGTGGATAAAGTTACACTTTTGCAGTTCTCCCAGGCGACAGGACAGAAGTCTTGGATGAGACTCCAGGTCATCCTGTTGTCTGGCTTCCAGGTCAGAGCACTGGGTGTTTCTGACTGCTGACTTCCACAATGCTTTGTGTAAGGAGACCAAGTGCATTGTTCTACATTGACAATCTACTCTGAAGGACACTGTCCATGAATCAGGACTGGATGCACTGTACACAAGGAGATTTTTATCTCTTAAAAACCATGAGGTAAGAATTTCAGAATCACTTAGAAAACTGAATTTATATACACACGTCATGCCTTGCACATCTGCCCACAGACTTTTGTTCTATTCAGTAAATTAAATTTTACTGAGCAGCAAAAGAGCAAACCCAATACTGCAGTACACTCAGAAGCGTTTTCATCAAATCCTGAACTTTGCTGCATAAGTGGCTGATTTGAGTAGATACACTTCAGAAAAAACATTCCTATGGCTTAGCACATACCTTGATTCATCAGAACCAGGCTTCCAGCCAGCAGGGCCACACAGTTGGTGGGCTGGTGGTTGTGAAGGTACTGGAAGCCCCATCCACGTCTGTATGATGTTTCGTACATATATCCTGAGGCATTGGCAATTACTTCAAGAAATCTCTCCTGTTGGATCTTGCTAAGGTAGCTGTACAAGAAGTCATATGCAGTGGCAAAACCAACCAAGGAGTGAGCAAGTGGAACCTCATCCCAGGGGGCATCCTTCACGAGCCTGTCAATAAAGAAAGATGGCAATTAATTGAATTTTGCCTACTTAGATTCCCCCCTTACTGTACTGTGATATTTATATGACTTAAAGTCTCTAAACTTAGGCAATTTATGTTGAATTTTAACACAGTAGTAAGCTACTTACCAAATCTTGAAACCATTTTTTCCTATCCTAAGTGTAGGCAATATTAACCTTCAAAGCTCATAAACTTTATAAGAAAGATTAAGTTACTAAATATTAGACAAATGTTTGAAATATTCTGGGTTTTGCTAGGAGAAGGGCAGAATACTGATTGTACAGAAATGGAATCTATTCATCTGAAGGAAGATTCATGTAATTTTTGTGATAAAGTAATATGCCATAGTTTATACTCCTCCAACCTCCTGTAACAAATCTTTTTTCTTTTCCAAAGGAGTCAGTTGATGATAAATGGTGCCTATGGGACTAAAGCTGTCTTGAAAACAAGTATCAAATAACTCACTATACTGTTTCTTCATGTCCCAAATGAATTCAAGGACAGAAATAGAGATGAAACTTACTCTGACTACAGCTCAAACTAACATACTTAATAAACACTGGGGGTTTTTTAATGCTAAGATAGAAAAAAAGTAAAATGCTATCAATACCCAAAATCGTTTTCTAGGAACTACTGGCTTATATCCAATGGTTACACTGAACTTAGCTAAACAGTACATTTATACCAAGAAAATTCATAATATAGGTAGCATAGAAAAATTATTCCTCTTAAATCAAGCATCCATTGTGTATCATTTAATTTTGTTTTGCAGTACTTAGAGTACTTCCAGGCCATGGTTCTACAGAAAAGAAAATGTGAAGGAATACGTAGTGAAATTAAACTTCTATAAACTGAAAAATCAACAGTTGCTTCCATGCTTGTTCTCCTCTTTCACTTTTTTGCAATATATTTTTTATTACAGAAATGAATTTAAATTGTTGAGATGAGTGTTCTACTACAATCAGTAGAAATGGTGCTGTGCTTCTGAAGGCACACACATTCCAGCTTCAACTATTCTATGACTCTACAAATATGATTTCATCTTTGTTTGTGTAAGCAGCAGTGTGAACAGATGAGAAAAAATCCCAAAAGAGTAAGATAAAACCAAAAAAAGTCTGCTACGGAAGCATTTATTGGCATTCCAAAAGCATTAATAAACCATGTAGAAATTATGAGCATCAGCCTAAGGCATTGGAACGATGGTAAAAGACATCACGTGCAAGTGAGAAAAAATGACCTTTAATTTTTATCTCAGCATATTTAACATCATTGGAAGAACTCAGATTTGGCACATTCATGTTTCCTTCCGTGTAAGGAAACTCTCTGTATGCTTTTTGATTCGCTGAATTTCCAACACTTTTAACTGTTCATCTTCTCTCAGCTTTGATCCCATCTTCTGCTTGCAGTAGAAGTTAAACATTCTTTTTTCCATTTTTAAAAATGAAATATTTGTCTCACAGATTTAAATGAAATACATCAATCTGAGTTATCTGGTTATTTGTCAATCTCAATTCATTCTCTATTTCTGCTTTTTCATCTTTCCTTACAATTGAAAAAGCTCTTAAAATGTTGTTGATACTATACATAAAACTAAAGTTCCATTCTATGCCAAGTATATGCAACACTCTGGCATCACAATTCCTGTCAGGAATCCTTTGACACAGAAACATTCCTTTGATCAGCTATATCATGAATTCTAACTTCTGAAGTATTTTTAGTTTCACTAAATCTTTGCATATTCAGAAATCAGAGTTCAAATGAGTACAGGAAATTTTACTTAAAAGGCATCTGCTTGGAACAATTACAAAGAGTTTGAGGATAAGCTATACGTTAGGGTGGAAGAAAAGTACAATGAAAGATTTTGAGCTAATTTAAAATATTTAATTCAAAGTTCAGTATCCTTTTAACAACACACAAGCTCCTAATTAGATTTTGCTTAAATCTATTCTGCTTAAACCTGATCTTTACCTGACTTAATTTAAAATGGGATTTGCCAGTGGAACTGATTTATTGTAACTTTCACTATTAAGGTGAATACTAATTTTATGTTTAGTTTCTAACAGAATACCACATCAAATTCTACAGTGTAAGAGCATATATAAGTCTCCATGGCACTGCTTCTGACAAAATAGAAGGCAGTCTTCTACATGGGTGGTGATAAATTGAGAAGTTATAACTCCATTTAGGGTCCTGATCTCTTAAAAAAAATCCCCAAAACAAACAAACAAACAAAAATAAGCCTTTCAGTGTAAAACCCCTTATGTTAGGCACCCTAATCACACATACTGACATAGTTACCCAGCTTGGGTTAGACAAGCAATTTTGTCACAACTTCCCTCAAATTACACTTCTGTACAGTTAAGTCTTGTATAAAATTTCACAGAGGAGATTAATACAAGTAACAGAGCAATATTAAAGACAACGATTTAAGGATCTTAAATTCTAAACACACAAAGCCACAGTCAACATCTGTTCTTAAGGTGAAGCTCTTTTGAAGAAACAACTCTTTAGTTGCTATAAATCAGTGCACCCCCCTTAACTTAGATTCAAGGGAACCAAGAAATGTACACCAAACATGTGGAAAATGATTCACAAGAAGAATGGTCAAGTAGCAAGCATTACAGGGTTTTTGTATCTAAATTATGTTCTCATTTTTCAAATGCATCTCCCAGTGTCAGACTTGGTAAATAGCCTGGCTGATAAACTGTGAGAAAGCACAGAGCCACAGGCGTGCACTGAATGTACATGAAAAAAGTGTTTTCAGGGCTGTTAACTACTAAGAAAAGCAGTATGTTTTTATACAAAGATAGGTAAAAACAAGGCAACACCTGTCCTGTACAACAAGCTATTTTCTAAGCCACTCAAGACTAAAACTTAGTATCAGAGAGCATGAACTGCAGCTTCACAATTAATTAACTGTGTCTGACAACAGCAAGTAACCTTTACCTCAAGGCTGCATTAGCCTTGTTAGTGTTTAAAGGCATCAGATGTTACAAAAACAAACAAAAAAAATCCTAAGTAAATAAAGATATCTATAATGGATTCTTTAATATAGAACAACTACTTAGTTGCAGACATATGCACTTTGAGCAAAGGCAACTGTTCCAAATATTCTAATAAATATTTTAAATTCTAAAACATAAAGGCACCCCTACAATACCTTTTTACACTTATATACCTGTATCTGTAGGTCTAGGTATATTTGGAAGAGGTGCCAATCTGGAAACTGGAGCAGATTTAAAAAAATCCTAAAAGTGCTGAATGAAAAGTGCTGAACAGGTTTGCTACCTCGTGACCACACTCCATAAACATCCAAAGCCATATGCATTGTTCTGCACAAAAAAACTGCTGTCTGGACAAATCCTGTGAATGGCACAGGACAAATACATGCCTGGGGTGTTCTTTTAAGTTCTGTTCATCTATGTCATATAAAATATTTTTGTTACTTTATTTTAAACATTTAGAGTTTGATATAAATCCTCCGTGAAGAAACTAGAGAAGTAAAGAGATCATGGATAAGGCTGGAATTATGGATAAGTAGTATGGTTTTATTACATATGTTGAGAATTTTAGCATGGTGCAGTGTGGTTTATCTGTTTTAGATTTGTAACCTTCTACAATGAACAATGAATCTGAAGAGGGGGAATTAAGATCCTGTTTTCCAGTGATCAATTTACAACACTAAGAACCATCATGCATGCACTGCATTTGTTCTATGTGTACACAGCACCTTCCTTGAATGCAATTCCAAGCTCTAAATAGGTATACTATTTGCATAAAATTTTGGATGGAAAGAAAATACCACTATCACCAACAAAGCCAAGATCACTACAACCTCTCGATTTCTTGACAACATTCCTGATGCTACTACTGTCTCTTCTCTCAGTAGAAACATGTTTCTGTAATTTCTCACTACTCACTACTAAATAACTACTTCCTTAGTGAAAGTAGGATCACCTGGGTTGGGGCAGTCCCAGACATGAGTACAGAGTGGGAGAAGAATTCACTAAGAACAGCCCTACAGAGGTGGATTTTGGGGTTCAGGTGGATGAAAAGCTGGACACAACTCAGTGATGTGCAGCTGCAGCCCAGAAAGCCAATTGTCCTGGGCTCTTGAAAAGCAGCGTTGGGCAGCAGGGTAAGGGAGGGGATTCTGCTCCTCTAGTCCACCCTGGTGAGACCCCACCTGGAGTGCTGCTCTGGGGTCCTCATTGTAAGAAGGACATGGACCTGTTGGAGTGAGTCCAGAGGAGGCCACAAAGATTCTCAGAGGGCTGGAGCACCTCTCCTATGCAGATAGGTTGAGATAGGGTTGTTCAGCCTGGAAAAGAGAAGCCTCCAGGGAGACCTTAGAGAAATCTTCTAGTACCTGAAGGGGGGCATATTAAAAAAAGAGGGGTTTTGCATAGGCAGATAATGATAAGACATGAGGGAATGGTTTTAAACTCAAAAAGGAGAGATTTAATTAAGTGTTAGGAAGAAACTCTTGACTATGAGGGTGGTGAGGCACTGGCACAGGTTTCCCAGAGAAGTTATGGATGCCCCAAACCTGGAAGTGTTCAAGGCCAGGCTGGATGGGGCTTTCAGCAGCCTTGTCTAGTCCAAGGTGTCCCTGCCTAGTGCAGGGGTTTTGGAACTGGATGATCTTTAAGGTCCTCTCCAACCCAAACAATTCTATGTTTCTATGATACTATTAGCATTTCTCTCAGAAATATAGGCCAGGAGGGAAAATCCACTGTCTGACCAGTTCAAGGCAGGATTTAAATCAAACTCTACCGCTCAAGTGAGTTCCTTGATCATGACCTGTGGGACATTTAGAGTCATCTTTCCTTCACTGTGTATCCAGTTCTTAAAAACAAATTGAAGTAAATAGGAAAATAACCCTCTTTAGTCTGAGATACAGAATATCCTTCCAAGCAGTGTGAGATCTGGTTTTTGGCCTCTAGGTCAACAAGTAGCATGGTATCAGTGCATGCAAAATGAAGAATTAAGCACATCCTAACTCATGAATTACACAAGTAATCCACATCCTGAATTTTATGCTCCAGACTTTCCCATGACAAATTACTGCAGAATAACTCCTGGAGGTAGAGACCGAAGGCAGGATGCCAGTACTCCCTCCTCAGTACTGAAATTCTCAGCCTCACTAGCTGTATGCAGAGGAAATGAGTGGTGGCTTCTTCTAATGGCTTACAGGTGAAAATTAGTTGTAAGACAGCCCTGCAGTGCATTTCGATGCCATCTACCTCAGACATGGTAGCCAGCTGAGAGCATGGCTGAGTTTAATCCACACTAAATGTCAAGTGTGGATGAAAATGAGGCACATAATGGGGCCAGCTGACCTCTTGATCACTTGTGTGATTGTACAGCCTTCCCAATGCCAAGGGCATTCTTGCTATTGTCCTGACCCAGTTCTGAGGGAAGAAGATACAGCTTTAAACCTTCCATCAGGCAAGAAAGAAATATTCTTCCGTGGCTAGACAAAGCATATATATCAGGGGGGAGCACACCTGCCAAGAGGAGTGAGACCATCAACATTTATTTTATAAACCAGACCAAATCTTAAACATTTTTATTACAAAGTCTCCAAAACAAATTATTTTCTTGTGCTCAAATGGAGTATTTTCTTAATAAATGGGGCAATATTCTACAATAGTCATTTTGGGAAGAAAAAGGAAGATTCTTTGAAAAAAATCCAGCCTCTCAGCTTTCACCCTTTCCACATTTTTCTGGTTGGCTGCCAAAACAAAAACGTGATTATTTGCATGGTCCTTTGCAACAACAAAAATGTTAATAATAAAAAACATACTTGAAAAACTGATGATTTATGTTTCTGGTGTTTAAGGTAAAACAGGTCTGCCCCTCTCTCTTTACCAGTCATGTTTCAGCAGCAGCCAATCTCACATGCTTGTTGTGTTCATTGCAGCCCAGTTGACAGGAAAAAAGGCAAAGGAGTGGTTAAATGTAAAAGGCTACATTCATGTCAGTAAGGGAAAAAAAAAGGCAACATATAGACAGAAGATTTAAGAGATTACAATAAAAATAGAATTGTATTGCTTAGGTGCTATGGGGAGGAAAGTACAACTTTAGTTCCTTAAAAATCTTAATCTGCTTTTTAACCTCTTTGCCTCTTTTTCCCTAATAGGTCTATGATCATCATTCTGATGCTTCTAAAACTTCTTTCAGATCTTCTGTCATTTTTGGCTTTGATCACAAGAGAGTCCTTCTCACACAGGGCTTGCTTTTAGCATCCCTCATGATGCTTCTGTGTTGACACATTAATAAACTAGAACCGACTCTGTTTTAGTTGTTCTCAGTGTCACATTAAGCAGACACAGAAATTTAATTATGCTTTATTATTTCAAGAGATTACTTCTGGCTCTTGTTTTAGCAAATTTTTATACCAGTCATGCCACGAAGTGAGCTCCCTGTAGCTACCATGGAACTTCAGCACCAATTATCTCCTATATCAATTTAAAAGCGATGTATTAAAGAAGCTCTCCAAAATCCAGCTAGCCATTTAATTTCACAGACATGCACAATTTCTATTTTTAAACACTGCATATGTAGAAGATAAAAACAGCACAATGGTTTGGTATTTCACTTACTAACATAATATATATTCCAGTGATGCCTGAAGTGGTTACATAAAAACAGAGACTAAACAGAAATAAGGGAATAAAAGTAGGAATTTATTTGAAAGGCCTTCAAAGATACACCCTGGGGAGTCCAGAGGCTCCTGCCCCAGTGCATCCCAAGATGGACCACAGATCATGAATTCTTCACAATTTTACAAGTTTGGTTCATTTGCATATCAGGGTTAATTCTCCAATTAAAGCTTCAGTTAATGAGGTAATTTACCCAAGCTTGCTTCCCCCTCTAGAGGCTTTTGGTTTACACTTTTTGGGCCTAGGACAATCTGAGTGTCCTCGGAGAGCAGGCCTGGGGAGGCTTTGTTATGTCTACCTAGCATGAAAGAGCAGAAGTTAGCAGGCTACAGGAAACTTCAGAGTTACACACTAGGCAGTAGAGAATTTGAAAAATATAAAAGTGAAAACCCCAGGCATCACCAGATACCAAATTCATCCTCCTACTCTTCCTTTTCTTTTTCTCCCTCTCTGTAGAGAGACAGTGTATGAGCATCCCCCAAGGTTCTTTTATACTACATTTTATTCCACAGTCTTATAGAGCCCCCCTAAGCTTTCTTTGAATGTGAATGCTGGTTGATTACTGGGAGTCCAACAGATGTTATAAATTTCTGGTATCAGCACAGAGATTTGCTTTATTTCAACTTGGCATATATGAATTTATTTTAGTTAAATGATTATCCACATTTACATGTATCTATTTTACTTTGTAATCTGTATTGTTCAACATCTAGCACTATCTGGATACTACCAGCAAGGGTCCTATAGGATGCTCCAATACTTTTTAATAAACAGTGAGCAGCAGAAGGCTGCATGATTGCTAGTTTATAAGAAAGCAGCAGAAAGGTCACAGATTTGTTATTCCAAAGCCTCCTGTTAGCTTCTCCTTAGTTGCTGCTATTTCCCTGGAATGTCTGCATGTGCTTGACAGGAATTATCTGCCCCGTGAAACCCACAGAGCCGCCTTACTGTTAAATCCCACACCTTACTGCACATTGGTAACATACTTGTCTTTACAAACGGGGCATCGACTATGTGCAAAAAAAAACCAACCCCAAAACCAAACCAGGAGAAATCTGTTTCCAGCCACTGCAAATCAGGAGTGCAGCGTTTGGGAACTCCCACGGCATTTGTTTGTAAGGCAGGATCAGTAAAGAAGAGAGTTTTTCGCTGCTTTGTCCAAGACAGAGAATCGGAGGGAACTCTCATTTCTGCACAATGTGTGACTCTGATTACATCATCCTGCTCAGTGCGGGAATGGGACGAGCCAGCAGCATATGGAAAGAATCACGAGTACCGATCTCCTCAGCCAAAACGCCCTTCTGGTGGGGAGTGCTCCAGGGGCCAGTCACAGATAAAATGCCAGAAAACACATCAATATCCTCTGTTCCCTCTAAAAAAAGATAATATGGTTCAAACATAAGGACAAACTTTCTATAAGATTTTAGACAGTATCTAGATATCAAATCCATGGAAAACCAAGGTGTTTATTTAATATCGGCTTTTGATTTTTACAGGCAAAACCAATAATGCTCATCTATTTTAACTAAAATATTAACACACATTTGTTTGCTGTTGCTAGTCTCCAAAACAGTGTTGTTCCCATATTATTTTGGGTGTTTGTTATAGTTAGCTATTACCCAGTGCCCCTCTGTTTATTTTAAAATGTAAACCTGCTCCAGGATGTAGCCATTAGGGACGCTCTGCTAATGAGCAGCATGCCTATCAACATGGGTTGTTATGACAAACGGCTCAACCTCTGGTAGTCGAGATAAATGGGAACTCAGTTAAGGGTGTACTTTATTATGTGACATAAAATGACTATTTTAATAGATGAGAAAGGACAAGAATTCTTAATTACATGCCCCTTCCACGTATATATCAATTACCAGTAGATTTTCTCATAATTGTATCCTGGGATATTAAATTATATTTGGACTATTGAGGATTCCACTAATGTGAAGAAGAAATTTAAAATGTCATTCTCCTTAATCTCCTAGCATTCTGAAACAAATAACCAGTGATATTTTAAACCATATTTCTTTTATTTAACTACTGCACATGCTAAAAACAAAAGTGTATGTTTCCTGGTAAGGCTTAAATTTTAGTTAAAATTGCCACAAAATTTAGAGGAAACTCATGAATTTGATATTTTTTTTTTTTTAATCTAAAGCTATTTTAGAATCAATGCCATGACAGCAGAAGTCAAAAGAAATCCAAATTATACTTCTAAAAGAATCAAGCTGCCAATGCCAGATTTAATGTTGATGAATCTGCCAGTGATAAAAAAGACAATTTTCCAGATAATTTACATGGCAGGCTTGGCACCTACATTGTTGAGGAGGTCTAAGGAGAGGCTCGTTTTACTTACTTTACTGATACCTCTTTGGAAAAGCCCTTTTTACTGATAAAATAAGGAGTTCTGGCAGATGACTCTCCTAAAATTCAAGGCTCCAAAGTCAGGCAACATCACGTCTGCCTTCTTTCCACCCTCCAGATCAGAACGCATGTGCCCTCAAATTATTTAATAAGGGCAACACTCATATCACCCTGAATGGTATTTTCCCAAAGTCTGAGAAAAACCTAACATGACTAGATAGACTGGACAAAAAATTTCACCACTGTGACACTGCCAGAAAAGCTCATAGAACAGCCACAACTCCTATTTATCATCTTTATTCTCCTAGTCTTATCCTAAGTGGAGAAGTGCGTGCAGTAAGTACATTTTCTGGTACTTTTGAATTTCTTAGGAAAAACAGATTTTGTAAATCTGTCTGCCCACTTCTTCAGCCTCTGCTAGCCTATTTTAGCAAAGCCAGACAAAGTGCAGTACATGCCTCAGAGATGTCACATTCCTACTTTTCTGAAAAGCACTCCTGTACAAGGGAGAGAGATCTATATTACTGCCATCACTGATGGGGCTATAGCGTAAACTCCATGCCGACAGCATTCAGACATAAGTTCTCAGGGGGAAAACAAAAATGGAAACCAGATCCATGTTTCTGTCACAGCATTTGAAGAGCTGGCCAGCTGGAAAAGGACAGCTTAGCCCAGCTCTATTGCCTATGTTTACAATTTCCTCCTTCCACACTTCCACTACTACTAGAGCACATGGCAGCCACTTCTCTTGCAAAGCTGAGAACCCTGATGAAACCTTGACTGATTGCTGAATAGGATGTCTACATCAGAAGGGAAAAATAGGAAAAGTATGGCTTCTCTTTCACCAAGGTAATCCAAGATACTTGCTTGGGAAAAAACAGTAGTTTGAGGCAGGTAAATAACATCAAAGCCAAGTGGAAATGGGATATCTGCTTGGTTCTGATTAGTATCTGGTCAGCTGGGACAAAGGAGAGCATTATAACAAGGGACAGAACAACCACAGTTAATCCAGGGCAGGAATCACAGGACACAAGGAACTTAAATAAGGTTGAGACAGAGAATGAGATGTAAAAAACTGAAAAAAAAAAGACACAAACAAGTTCTACTCGAAATAATGCTTCCCCCTCTTTCCTTTTTCATAAAACAGATGGCCATGTAACTGTACACTACCCAAAACAAGTTAAGAAAGAGTGTGAACAATGAAACTAAGGAGGAAGGTGTTGACTTTGGAGCAGTCTGTCTCCTATTGGAGATGGTCACACATCCTTAGATTCACCTCTGTAAGCTATATCCCTCTGTCAGTGTGCCAGGAGAAACACACTGTCTCCAGAGCTAAGGCTGAAGCTCTGCATTGCTATGCTTCAGTGGAAGATTTCAGAAATTACTACCACTGTTGAGACAATCCTTTCCTTCCCAAATCCCACATGTCCTCTCTTCTGTGACATGCAGGAATATATGGCCAGTGTGTCCCTTCTCTCTCCTATCACTTCTTTTGCTCTAGCTCATGTATTTCTGTGGCATTCACAATTTTAATACTTAGTGTAGGGGAACCTGAACACTGTAATGCCTTTCAATCATGCCCATCAGGAGGATATATATCCCAAGTTATCCTAGCTCAAATCCAGTGTAATTCCGATGATGATCCATGGAAGGGTAACATTTATAGGACACTACTAGTTGGTTACTATAAGGTAAGTAGTTTGAGCAATGAATACTGCTTGAACAGCTAATGCTTCTTTTCCTGGGCTGACTTGAATCTTGACTCAGACTTCTGCTGAGCTGCTGCCACCACAAAGCTGTAGAACAGCAGCTATGACAGAAGGGAGCAGTGACCCATCCTGCTCCATCTCGCTGTCCTGGTAAAGCCCACATTCCCATCCTCTGACCTATTCACAGTGACAGCAATACTGGACCATGGTCTGCAAGCTGCACCAAGCGGAAGCTGCTGCAGGGAGGTAAGGGAAATGCGTCTGCCTGAGCAAAAAAGGAGATAAATTGTAGGAGGGTATGAAAAGGACAAGACCTTGGGGTCTCAACTCTAGAATCACTCCTGCAATGAGAACATTAGCTTCTGCCCCCATAGAAAGAGTGCAGAGAAGACAGAGTAACTTGTAGAATGACAACTCACATCCAGGGGAAGTTAATCCAGGAGGTGGTCATCAAAATGCCAGTTACTCTGGCAGTTCCAGTAATCATATGGACAACTATCATGTCCTAGTATGTCTTAAGGAGAGGCCCAACAGCTATGAGGCCAAGTGAAGCTGCAAGTCTGAACTAAAGCTCAGACAGATATTGGAGGAGACTGCAGAAACCCAACAGTGTCATTGTTATTTACACCTAATTATACTTCTTTCCTAAGTCCCCCTTTCCTCAATTCTTCCTAAGGATGAATTACCCAAAAGATACGTATGAATCTGGGGAAAAAAAAAATTTAAAAGCGAGACTTTTAGCACTTCTTGCTACAAACCAGATGTGATACTCTTCCTTCTGATTGAGAGTAGGTTTAGCAAATAGGGTGGTGCACAAAGGGTCATGCTCCTTTCAGCGTCAACTTTCAAGAAGGTAAGTCCAGTGAAGGTGAAAAACTGCGTGTCACTGTTGGTCCAGATGAGGGTAAATGCACTCAGCAAGTTAGTCACTGTTAAAATTAATATTAGTACAACTGACATAATTTAAGCAATTCACTCATCCACTCACTCCTCCAGCTGTAAGCAGTTTATACAGTAAGAACAACTTAAAAAAAAAAGAAGACAAAAATCTACCAACTAGGCTGAGCCGCCATCCTCTCCATGTAATCCTTGGCCATATTGATGGCCTCCAAGTTTTCAGGGTAGAGCACACAGAACATTGCCAGGGCGCCCAGGTTGTTGCCATAAATCTCGTTCCAGCGAGCGCTGAACTCCTTTGGGTCCCAGGGAGGAAGGTACTCCAGGGGGCTGGAGAGCATGGTTTGCACTGCTTCCATCAGGCGAGCCGCGATGTGCTGGTGCGTGCTGCCGGCCTGCAGGCGCAGAGTCTCCACGTCCCCCTTGGAGAAGTAGAGCATGGGGTAGCTGTCATAGTTGGCATTGACAAAAGGAACCATGGCGTCTTGCTCCTCCCTGGCGCCGCAGGCAACGGCAAAGCAAACCGCCTGTATGAAAAACACACTTGGGGCTCCCCGGGTGTGAGTACTCATTGTGGCATCCGATCTCCAGGTCTCAGTGGCAGCCAAACCATCTTTGAAATGTCCTGTGGTAGACAGACACGAAAGAATGGGTTAGAAAATCAACCTGTGAGACACTAATTCAGGAAATTCAGATTCAGATGGAATCATATTTCCTACAGATATCTGTCTCTAGGAAATACGATTCCATCTAAAGAACCCCATGCAATGTCCAGGTGACTCTCAAATAAGTTCTCTACGAATACTTCAGTTGAAACATCTACTGAGCACTTCAACTGAGAGAAGAAGCTGTACACTTTGAAGAAAGCCCCTTCCTTCCCTCACCTTTCCCTCTAGTAGCTGATACCACCTGAAGGTACACAACAACAGCTCTTGTGCTCGAGATTTCAAATAATTGCAATGGTGCCTAACATGAAGCAGTGCTGACTGTACTGGCAAGAAGAGAAGGGTGGGAAGGGAGGAGAAAGGCAGAGAGCCAGGGGCCTGGCAGCAGCCAAGCCTGCGTGCTGCCTTGGCTGATGTTAGCAGCTGGAGAGGGAAAGATGAGGAATGCTGGAGGTTTGCACCGGGGTCACTTTATGCAGTGCTTAAGGCCCCCGGTTCTGACACGTCCTCATTTTAAAAAAATAAAAAAAAAAGAGCAAGTCAGGAGTCAAAAAGGGAAACAGTAAGTGGCAGGGTCTTAGAAAAACAGCTGAAATACTTTGCCTTCCAGGCATTTAGGGGTTTGCATTATTAGTATTCTTTTCCAAGGGGCTTTCCATTTTATACGTGGAGATTTACTGCCAAGAAGGCAAGAACATTGAATTAAAATGCATATTCTTCTATATACATGATTTCTTGAAATATGCTCAAATGGGAAATCTATGCAGAGGTAAATGCACCTATTTAAACACAGTGAGTTACTTTGTAGAAATTACCAACTCTCTGGCCTAAAGTCACAGATAAAACATGGCCAGGATCCCCCTGAGGAAAGCCAGCAAATTCCTAGAATTCTTATGAGGGAAAAGGTTACGGAAAGCAGGCTCAAGTGAAACAGTTTTGTGTAAGTAATGAACAGTAGTTTTCAATTATTAAAAGGAGAAATAGAAGGAAAGAAAACTTAAAAACAGATACAATTTTTTGTCCCATGGAAAACCTGTTTCATAGGATTAAGTCATAAAACTTGTAGGAAGTTAACGTACAAAGCAACCTTTTACTTCCCCACAGAGGTCCCTATTCTGTAGCCAAAATTTTCTAATAGAAACTGAGGCTGCTAAAACCTTACTTAGAGATCCACTTCCTGTTTCAGCAAAGTCATTAATATGAGAAAACTTTGACAGACAAGTACCCTTCATGACTATTGGGTGCCCAGACCACCCTCTAGATTTTTGTGCTCAGCTCCTAAAATTAATTTGGGAGCAAACATCTTTGGCCAAGAAATACATCATTTTTTGTGCATTCCTGCCTAGAGCACAAATAATATTGCACCTTGGAACTGCTTAAATTTATCTATTACAGAGAGCAGCATAATTGCTTAAACAGAGCACAATGGAAGATGACATTTTCATAGTATTTTAATGCATTTTGCAAGTACATTTTGCCCTCTTTTGGATGTAAACCAATTGTTACAGGACACATTATCACAAATGTATTTGGTAACACTTTTACTACACCTACATAGTCTCTCACCACACACGCACGTGGAAAAAGACACATGCACCATGGTTTATCCAGACATACTCAAACCCACCTGTATTCTTCTCTATAATGAAGGAAACTATACAACAGTATATTTTGTCAGGAAGGAGGTAAAAACCAGCCAAACCAATTCATTATGGTTGAAACCATATGGTGTCATATTTTTAATTGATGAAAAAACTGCTTTGTCATAATAATAAAAAACCCCACTATAGTTTTTTTTTAAAGCCTCTGTGATCCCTTAGACCTATGGGCAGAGGAAAGAACCTAAAAAAACCCAAAAATAAAAGATGAAAATGCTTGTAGCTTTTTCTGTGTTAACCATATATTGAAAAGTTTCTGGGCCTACACAAACAGAAAAAAAATCCCAGTTAGCAGTAAGGACTTCATGCATTCTTTCCTTTGGTTTGATTCCTGTAAGTACTAATGCACATCAGTGAGAATTAAGAACATGCATAAATTTAGAGATGGTTTTAAGAGCTCCCTAAATTAAAATATTTCTTACCAACAGTTAGGGAATATACAGTAAGGTTTCCCAGAACTCCTCCTTTTCAAATCTGAACACACATTTCCTAGCATTACGCCATCATCAAACAGACCCAGTGTTGCCAAAAAGTCATAGCCTGTACTCTTAAGTGTTCAATAGCCTTCCTCATTTTCACCCTTCATTCATGTGCACATTTCACAGGGAAGGTAAACCCCTTTTTCTTCACCTTTACATGAGAAGGTAAATCCCTTTTTTTTAACCTTTACACTGCACCACATTGTTTAGGCTAATAACTGGAAAACTAACCTATTGCATAGTCTTAAACAGCTTATTTAGAGTCAAGATCTGGAAGAAAGTCAACAGGCAGTGACAAAAGCAGGAGTACAAAATCATTTACTCTTGGTTAAATTACACTGACACCCTTCCCATGATATGAAGACAATAACTCACAGCAGCCACAACTCAGCAAGGACAGAGGGCCCTGTCCCATAACTCAGCCTGGTGTCACTGATGGATGGGAGGAGGCAGCTGGAAAGGAGTATACCTTCCTTTCCATGCAAGCCTCTGAACCCTGACTATCTGCATAGCTTAGATGGATCTGTGCAAATAACTGTCCACATAAGCTCCAGCTTACCAGTTGTGAGTGAACCTGCAAACCAGAAGTTTGCCTGATACACCAGGCTTGGAAGAATAGGAGTCTGAGACTTCTGATCACTTAATGTGCACTCACAATACCATTTTTAAAAGCTAAAGGAATTTTTTACTCTCATATTACACTGCATCATTACCAGCCACATCTTCCAAGAAAAACTTTACCAAGCAACTCAACCTTTTCTGAAAACGAGGGGGTGTTATTCACTTGGGAAACCATGACCTGATAAAGTATTAAAAATTAAAAGAAGAATGAAGGATGCTTGCCCACGGAAGAAAATGCTAATATACAATGTGCTTTGAAAATGTTGTCATTTAGTCCTAGATTGAAAGAGCATTTTGCATGATTTCACCTCCACTGACAGCAGAAACAAACAGTAAAAACCATCAATTATTCCAGCAAAAAACACCCAAAACAGAACAAATCTTAACTACTTTAGTTCTCCTCATCTGCATTGACTGATAGATGTTCAGCTGTAGTAAAAAAAAGAAGTACTGTAAAACTGAAACCACTAACTAAACTAAACATTGGTTTATACAGATAACTTTACCAAATAAACTATTTAAAATAAAAGAGAGGCCCATTCACTCCTGCCACATGTGCACAGAAACTTTGCTTCATCAGTGAGAACAGAGGAGGGAGAGAGAGGTAGAAGATGAGGGAGAGGAAATGATGGCACTGTTAGAATCACCACCTTGCACAGCTGTCTGTCCTTGAAGCAATCTGTCCTTCTTGTGGGTGATTAAATAATCAAAATTGGGTAAAGAACTGTGGCTTTCTGTAGTATCAGTTCTGAAGAGCTTTGCAAGCAAAGCAAGTGCTTTGTAGCTTCTTTTTACCAGGACCACCCTTCTATCCCTTCTCAAAAAGCAGAAGCTGCAGGTGTCTCTGCCGGCATCTCCCATGCTAGCCATGACCCACCTCTGACATGGGCAGCTTGTCAACATTTACAGTCAGGAACAAAAAAGGGGGGATTTCAGGGGATTAAAACTTCCATGAACTGGAGGCATTAGAATCACAAACAACTCAAGTTTCTGAATGAAAGATATTCCCAGAGCCCAGGGCTGGGACATGGACACATCAGACTCTTTGCTTTTGGGAAGTTACTATTTTCCACAAAGGCTGCAGTTCTCATTATCCTTACCTGAGATACCTGAGAAACAAATGTTTGTATAAGAAATGTGTTTGGATATTTAAAGGAAAATCTATTCCACCACACTGACAAAATCAAATCTTCAGGTTCAGTGTGCCAACTTTTACCTTAGACAATGACCTCTGAGTCAGCATGGACTTAAATTTCAAAATTTCTTTGCACTTCAGAAATTATTGACTATGAAAAAGAACTTTTTTCAATGCTTGTAATATTATAACATGTAGTTTCATTGTGAACAACAGTGTCACTACAGTTTTGTCACAAATTACATTATAAGAACTAGTACTAAAACTAAAATAAGCAATTCTAGCACCCAGTGCTAAAGCGGGTAAAAAAGTAATAGATATTTTAACAATAAATGGTCAACCACCAGAAACAGCTGCTGTCCTACCAAAACTGTGAAATTAATAGGTAACATTGCAACGAGATGTGCGTGGAATCTTGTGCTATTAAATGGAGAGGGATGTGCAACTTTTTGCCCCAACGCTGACAACTGCCAAAACATAACATGGGGAGTGGTAGGTTAGATCACAGCAGAGAAAGGCAAACTTCTGTAGGAATTCCTTTTTTTTGCGCTTTGTCCAAATATCTGAAATATCTTTTCACACACAATTGCAATTGACTCTGTTGCTGATGAGAGGACCAGAATCTACAACATGGAATCTCTCACTTGGAAACTTTGGTAACATTATATCATGGTTACGTTCTAAAATCACAACAGTTACACCAACTGAGGAGCTATTTTGTTCAACAAAGTCAGAACAAAATCACCAATCTAAATATTTTGCAAACATATTTAAAAATGGGAGAGCAATTAAGTCTTCTAACTGAATCCAATGACATTTTAGTACTAAAAAATGCAGGGTAGGTCTGTGAAGACAGAGAGTTTAAAGGGTCAATAGACTAATTCCCATAGATATATTTTGCCATTTGGTTCCAGAGAAACATATCTGATACAGCATTATTGGGTGGCAGATGGAGCAGAACCAATAAAATTATAAGCTTACCTTTGTGCTGTAATAATCACAATAAATCTATTGGCCAAAGTCCCAAAAGCTTCTACATCAACACACAGTACTGCTGAGACCCTTTCAAAGCTGTGGGGCAGGACACCAAGGCGGGAAACTCCCATGTCCCAAGAGTCAGGAGCAGTCGGGAGTCCTTCACCCACCTTTTGGCTGGTGAGCTAAAACCACTGACTACCTGGTTCTCCAATAAAAATACTGGAAAGGTGCAAAAATCACTTCTTAAAACTTGAAAAACACCTATTACGACCTTAGCCACAAGGGGACATGACTTCATTCCTTCCTCCGGAATTTTTTTCACTATATATATTTTTTTTTTCACTATAAAAAACATGCTATATCCCAATTATATAATTTCAAAGGTATTTCAAAACTTAAATACTAAAATCCCAAATATAGTTCAGAATGACATCTGCCATAAATAAAGTATAGCTCAGGTACCCAGGTGTTAGTATTGTACTTGTTCTGAAATGATCTGAAATACCTTGAAAGAAGTTTTGTATCAACTTTAAAGTCTAACAGATGTGCTATGAAAATCCTAATCTGGCAACCAGAAACAGTTCCTATGGAGATAATCAGTATATGACATCATGTCAGCAGTCAAGATTTAAACCTGTGTCTGTTCTTTGATCTAACACAAAATTAAATGGATCTGTATAGAGTAGTACATGGTGTCAGACCATAATTCCAGGAGAATGGAGGGCTGCATTCATTCTCCACCATGCTACAGGTAAGACAGCAACTGCAAAACATTTTTAGAAGTTCACAGTAGGATGTGTAAGACAGCTGTGATGGAAGTTTCACTTATTAATTCCTTTCAGTTAAAAGCTTATTTATCCATTTTATCACTGTATATATAAATAAACAGGGCATACACACACTCTGGATGAATAACCTTCTCTCTGCCTCAAGCAAAAACATAATTTAAATAGTCTGCATGTCCAAACCATAATTTGGGAATTTAGAATTTTCTACTATTTTATCATTTATCCTCTTGTAAAAAGGCTTTCTCCGTAATTTTTTTGGTTGCACTAACACTAGCGTTCCTAATTCTTACTGGGATATTTTATTCCATACTTCATTCTATAGAATGAGTAAGGAAGTAATTTTGATATCTAGAATCCTGCAGAAGATCATTCCCAGCCAGTACAAACATGCCTGTTAAGGCATCCACATGCAGTGAATGAAAGCACAGTCACTTTTACCATCAAAGGCTGATGGTAAAACCTATAAGCTACCACAGAAAGACTCCCTCTAGAAAAGCAGAACTGTATCCTGTGCTGACATAATTTCAAAAGGCCATTTCAGTAATCAAAATTAGGTTTTGTTTTTTACTCCAGAAATGCTTTCACAGATGTTAACACTATAGGAAGGCAGTTTGAGACTTTTCATCTAGGCCAAGAGGATATACACCCTACCTTTAAGGCCCCAGAAGTCAATCAAACCTCTCATCCACGTGTTACACTCTTACAGAGTAGGGCACCTCTGGGCCTTAGGACTATGACAGTAACAGGCACTTCAGAAACACAGAACAAAGGCTCCTGCACAATCTGGGTGGTGAAACAATATTCCTTTGACAGCTACCCAGAAGTAACTTGTCTTCCTGGCCCTCTCACAGAGACCCACTTGGGGTGGGTAAGGCTGTGAACCCTCTGGTGTGGGGTATTAGGAACAATGTTTAGGGTTTCCTCTGACAGCAGCCCACAGCCCTAAGGCACAACCACCTGTCACAAGAAGGGAGAAAGGGAACAGAATGCCTGGGGCAGACTGGAGCCTCTGCATAGATCCAGTGGTACAATCATGGAGCACAGGAGGAACTGGAAAAACTTCACATGGCAATAGCAATGCCCAGGAGGTGCAAATAAAGGACAGGAAAAAACAATCATACATGCAAAAGGGGAAAGGTAATTACTGCTGTCTGAATTCCTCCTTGTGCCTAACCCACCCCAGGGAGCTGCATGCCATCCATCTTCCCTCACTTCTGAGGAAGCTGATTACAACACCAGAGACTTCTGATACCAAAACAAGTGTTTTTCTTTCAGACTTTAACTTTCATCCTCTTTCCAACTAACTCTTCTTTGCTGGCCTTGACCTTTACTCTTCCAAATACTTGTAAATATTTTAAGTCTCCTCATCTGTTGTTCTTGACTATATATAATTAACAGTTTTAATATTCCCTGCTTATTGTTTTAATTATCCTTCATTCAATTGTCTTCAAGATGTTGTAAAGAAATGATGTGATTCTGCTGGAGTTTTACAAGGCCAGTTCTCGCTCTCTGTATATCTATATCTATCTACAAACTTGAGTAGCTAAAGATATCAAACACTTTTTTTTGTAAAGCATTTCCACAGAACTTCATATTAATAGACAGGAATTCTAAAATGCATCATATCCTTCAGTTGTTATGGGATCAAAACTCATTTTAATTATGTTTCCATATCCTGTTTACGACTCAGTGTTGCATACAAAACTATATGAATATTTTATTGTTATTTTTATTGTGATGGTTTTGGCTAGGGAATAGTTAATTTCTTTCATAGTAGCTGGTACAGGGCTATGTTTTGGAATTTTGCTGGCAACAGTGTTGATAACTGAGGGGTGTTTTAGTTACTGCTGAGCAACATTTATACAGGCAAGGACTTTTCCGCCTCTCCCTCCACCCCAACAGCAAGGGGGCCAAGGATACACAAGGAGTTGGGAGGGGACAGTCAGGACAGCTGATCCCAACCGACCACAGGGATATTCCACAACATATGATGTCATGCTTAGCATATAATATTGGGAAAGAAGAAGAAGAAAGAGAGGCACGTTCAGAGTTGCAGCATTTGTCTTCCCAAGTAGCCATTGTACGTGATGGAGCCCTGCTTTCCTGGGCATGGCTGAACACCATGGGAAGTGGTGAATGAATTGGCTGTTTTGTGTGGCTTTTAGCTATTAAACTGACTGTATCTCAACCCATGAGTGTTCTCACTTTTATTCTTCCAATTCTCTTCCTCATCCAACTGAGGGGATTGAACAAGCGGCTGTGTGGGGCTGAGTTGCCAGTTGGGATTAAACCATGGCAATCATATATGTTAAATTATTGTGACAGCATACAGGAGCACCAGCAAAGTCCAAAGATGCTGATGCTAGTCAATTTATGAACCACAGGAGCCTGCAATCTAAGCAATTTAAACCAACACTTCCTTTTACATTATCTACAGATAATCTTAAGAGTGTGAGTATGCAGACTCCAAATGTGTACTCACACAGAAGAGCTACTGGTTCATTTGTTACAGGATAAACATCACTGTTTGTAGAACTAAATTGCACCACCCTAGCTGGTAGTTGCATTTCTCTACTGATGAGTATGTTGGTCATTATTATTGATACAACTGTCTCGTTTCCTCTGCTGCTATCTCATTATCTAGGGTTTCTCCACAGAGATAGAGATATAGCTCCTTTCTCTCCCCATAAATATAATATACACATACCCAGATGCAACAGCTTTTTTCAGGGTACACACCTGGAGAGACAATAAAATGTATTGTCCTGTAGTTCCTTCAGGGCTATTACCAAACTCAGTGCTCCCCAGAATCTCCTTAAGAAAAGCCTTGGTAAAAGTGATTATTACATTTTACAAGGAGTTAAACCACTACGCTATTCCTGCAAAATGTAGGTGCTCACAGTGTCCACGAGTGATCTGTGAGCAGGTGCCAATATAACCATTAAATTATGGGTTAATTTTGAAATTTAGAATCTAATGATTTCATTTCTGATTGCAAGTTGTGCAGGCATGGCTCTCATAGCAGAACTGAAATCGGACAGATCATTTTGGTAAAAAGTGTGATGAACCATGATTGCAAGGATATGATTAAGAGGATTTAAAGGAACATTATATCCACAGAAATGCCTGTGAACAACTTTTCAAAATACTTTAACAACTTTAGGCAGCCGCTTGATCAGAAAGCTGAAGGCAGCACACCAGGTTTATATAAAATGTTCAGCATTTTTAATACTTCTGATAAAAAAACCCACAAACTAAAAACATAAACCAGGCCAACCGTGGTAAAAGAACTTGTGTACAAAAATTAGATTTCTCTTGTACTGAGATACTACATCTACCAGAGTGACCAGGGTCCCTTCAATCCTTTGCCTACTCTAAACAATGCTACTGCTGATTCCTCCTGTATACTCTAAGCAAGGGGAAAAAACAGAAAGACTAAAAAAAGGTAATTTCAGACTGTGTACATAATAGTCACATTGTGCCTCTGCTTTCACACCTGACCATGTCCCAAGAGTGGATGAAAGTGTCATGCTAGCACCTGACATGAGAAATTATTTCCAGTGCTCTGTCCTTCATGTGATTCCCGAAATGACCAGACCCCTTTGGTCAGCTCTCCAAAACTCCTAAGTTTCGCTTCTGCTAAACTTTCACTGACAAAGCTTTCATGAGAGAAATCTCTAGTGGCATTTGCTAAATTTCCTTTTTCCTAGCAGGCTTCTCTGCCCAGTTCTCACCCTGCACATGTAACCAAATCTGCTCAAAGTGCTGTGCACAAGTGTTAGGGGTTTTACTAATGCAGCACTGTTACACCTCACCATTTCCCAGCTGGGCTTAGCTGGGCTAAGAGACATCAGCACAAAGTTTACCCATATAAACAGAAAACTGGCTCAAAAGGAGTCAAATGAAGAAACTATTAAATTATTTATATTAAGAATGTGGCTACAGTCTTGAACACCAACTGGCACTGTGGTTTCACAGCTGTAGGAGACTCCACCGCTGTAACCATGCTCTTTAATCTACCTCAGCTGAAAGAAGACAGCAAAGGTGAGGACAGCCAGGACAAACTTAGTGCTGAGATACCATACTTACCAATTAAATACAACTGGCTAAGAAAAAATCATTACCTCTTTCACTCACCAGACACTTGGATTACCAAGTCCAAGCAAGAAAACAATGGTTACAGAAAGTTGGGTTTTTTTTATTTTTTAATTCCTTCAGCATCCCCCTCTCCCAACCCCTCCCCCGTCCAAAACGCTTTATTTCTTGCAAAATATCCAGGAACAATAGCAATAGTAACTAGATTTATTTCTGCTCATTGCTATAGTATTCTGTGGGTGCCAGATGTGCAAGTTTCCATACACAAGCCTAAGAATGTGACTGAATTTTGGTTAAATGCAATCACTTCTGAGAGAGGGACACTTAGGTTTTATGGACAACTACCTCCTCATATAACCTGAGTTTTCATTGCTCTGCTGGGTACTGATGGCTGTGACCATTTCTCTACTAGGATATAAGCTTCTTATGTTCATTCACAACCCAACAGCTGCATGGTGATATGAATGACTTTTTACCACCACTGATCTAGGTTTTATTTGAATTCAGTTTTAAAAAGTTTATGTACCTGGTGTCATTGTTCTTGAGGAAGAGAAATTGTACACACAGACCTCATGAAGCTTTAAAAAGTACCAAACCCCAGATGTCAGTCTAAAACCAGCTTACAGCTACCCCTTTTTACTTATAATTGTATGCAACCTATAAAAATCACATCTAACATTTGGCCAGGTAATTAAATACATTTTCCTCTCCATTGTAGTGCAGATATTTACTCAATATCCAGTTTAAATAACTAATATACACTGCAATAAAAACTGAGCTTGCTTAGGCAACCAAAATCTATCAACTTTTACCCTAGGCAATCAGCGGTTCAGTTCATGCATTCATATCTTGCAACATTCTCTATAACCAAAGTACAGGTTGTAAAGGAGACTGTATATCAATGTGCAGAAAATTAGCACCAAGTGTCTTCTGAGGTCAGTGTTCGCAGTAGAGAGCACAGATGTGTTTAGAAACTATACTCCTATCTTTCTCTTTTATTATCTAAAGAGCACTCAGGTGTTTTTCACCGCAATTCACATCACCATACTTCGAACAAAACAACAAAGGCAAGCTCTTACTTTGAATAACGAGAAAATGACTTTGTTTTTAAAGGACCAGTAGCTCTGCCCCATTAAAACACACTGTGGTTAGTATATTTTGGTTTCACATCTCAGTGAAACAATCCCAGTCCAGAACTGCTACTTTGCTGACTTCCCCTAAATACTTAACTAATTCAGGTCACTGAAAAAAATACATACAAGCAATGAGACACAGTAAGGAAACTCTTAGTTGAAATAGTACTTGTAGAAAGATACACCCAAGGATCTACAAGTAGTTATGAAACACACTAATTAATTAAACTTCTCAACACCCCTGTGAAGCAAGCAAGCACATTTATCTTTTTACAAGGAAGAAAACAGAGCCATGGAGAGGTGGAGTGACTTGCCCAAGGCTACCCAGCTAGAGTCTTTCAGAGTAATAAACAGCATCTGAATTATTGAGTCCCACTGCTGCACTTCAGCTGAATTGTTCCTTTTTTGAAATAGTGCAGTGAGTTATAATAATAGTTGGCATGATAAACATAATGTGGCAATATTTAGGCTGAGATTTTCTTTGTCTTTGTTTAGACTATATTAAAATTTTAGTGTTATTTAAATTGCCATTGATCTTCTTAGTGTGACTGAAAAATCTCCAAGTTGAGCAATATTTCTTGTATTTCATTCACATCTGTGTCTACTTTTTATGTTGCCATTCCTTATGGCTAAAAACCAAGACACTCCATCTTGAAAATGCAGGAAACTGTCATACTTTTATATTGCTTCAAGAGGGAATGACAGAAGAATAGAGAGAGTGGTTACTTTCATTCATACCAAACTGAATTTTAAGAGCTGGCATGAGACGCACCAAGTGATGATGCACTGCTTTCATGCAATGCTAGCTACAGAAATTGCAACTCGCTGCCTGGGGCTGAGACGAATGAGCTCCCCGAGTTGACAGCTCTGGTCCCAGGTCGCTAAAAACTTTACAAATTTAAAAAAAAAAAAAAAAAGGAAAAAAAGAAAAAAAAAGAAAAAGAAATGGCAGGAAGTTGCATCGGGCAAATCGCTCTGTTCCTGTCTCTCAGCGTGCCTAAGTGCAAGGCAGGGATGCTTACCTTTCACACGCGCATCTTTGGGAGTCTGAACTCAGTAGCAGAAGGCTCGGAGGCTGTCGCGGTGCTGCGGAGGAGCAGAGCTGTTACCCACGGCGCCCACAGGTGAAGCTCCGCACAGAAAGCGCCACGTCCCCCGGCACGCACCCACCTCCCCCGGACACGCGGGGCCCGTCCTGCGGGTGCCCCACCGGGGCAGAGCCGGGAAAAGCCCGTGCCTGCCGGGGGCTGCTCCCCGCGGGACGCCCCGGCCCC
>VZTN01001872.1:0-56913 GCA_013400515.1 Erpornis zantholeuca | reverse complement strand
CCTCCCCCCGCGGCTCCGCCGGCCCCTCACGCCATGGCGGCCCGGCGCGATGGAGCCCGCCCCGCAGCTCTCCCGGTCCGGCCCGGGCGCTCCTCTCGCTCCGTGTGTGCCCTCGTGTTTGTTTATCCCTGGCGCGCACACGGCTTTTCCTCCCCCGCCCATTCCTCCCCGGGTCGAGCTTCACGGAAATGCCCAAATTCTCCCTTTTAGCGGGAGGAAGGTTTCTCCGCAGGGAAGGCTTTGGTTCCAACACACAGGATTCCCTGGAGCTGGAGAGTGCGGCAGCGGTACCACGGACCGGGCAGGGTGGCTGTGGAGGTGACAGCATCTCGGGTGTCCCATTCATATTCATTGTCCGTCCCTGGTGCTGTCACCATGCTGCGTGACACGAGTAGGACCTCCCACCCTAAAGTCCCCTCAAGCCAGCAAAGAAACAAAAAGCCGAATTTGTCAATTTGCTCTTCTAAGTATGGTGTGGCTACTTACATAAACGTTTCCGTGTAAAAGAAGAAAAAAATAAAAGTGAAACGCCGTGACTGTTCAAGTCAGCCATCCCAAATTTTTTTGCAGCCACACAATTGAAGATACTTCAGAAAGTAATATAAAAGAAGATAAAATAAATGATCCTTTGGAACAGTCTTTTTCCTTTCTCAGTCACTATGGCCAAAAGTGAAGAATTCTGAATGTTTGTTGGGTTTTGAAAGCTGAGCATGTTTTATTGACTACATAATGAAAATAAAAATATTTACATGGGATAGATCAGAATGGTCTCCTGAAGGTTACATCTCACAAAGTGTATTCCTCATTTTAGCAATGTGCTTACTGATGTTACTGAATCAGTCGGCAAGCTTGTAAGTGGTCAGTTCCCTGTTTTAAAGGGCAAAATCTGTTTTTTCTGAGGATGGTTTTAAACAGGTTCATTGTGGTTTAAAGTGTGATTTCCTGCTGTTCTATGAGGACTAATAAACTTGTGGAAGCTAGACAAAACTAGAAACTATAAATTCTCTTCACCCTTTCATTCCTGTTGTATTTCTCAGCAATATCTATTGACAATCTCAGCCTTAAGAGCAGGGATCCACATGTTGCTGCTGCAAACTCCAAGAGCAATGCCAGAAACTGGAATGAAGCCTTGCTTTTTTACCAGTAATGACATGCCTAAAAGCACTAAGTGCTTCAGTTTCAGTCATGCAAACATTAGATTAATCATTAGAACATATCTTTCTGAACACCTATTTGAATGGTATTAGGCTCTACTGAATTGATAGTAGAGTTGTAAAATAATGATGTCATGATGCAAATGAACATGTAGAGCTGCATTTCTAAATTTCTGAAATTACAAGGCAGCCTAAAGTGATCAGGAGGAAAGTCTTTAAGTACTTGTCATGTGTCTGCATCATTAGGTATGTAAATATATTAAGTATCTGACTCTAAGTTAAATGGAATTAGCCCTTAAAATTCTGAAAAGTGTAATGTCTGAATGGCTTTTGAAATCCCGCCCTTGGTCTGTGCATGGATCTCTCTGTATTGTAGAAAAACTGCCCTGTGCTGCCCTGTCATGATGAATCCCCAGGCAAAACACACCATGGCTCTCTCACAGCATGGGCTCCTGGCTTTCTGCCTCATAAGGGATGAGATTGGATGTGCCGCTGGGATCTTGCTCTGGTGTACAGTTAGAATGTGGTGGGGATACCAACAGGGTGGAGAGGCACAAATCCTCTCTGCCTCATGTCCTCCAGTGTAAAACAGGGCTCATTTTACTTCCCAGAAACTCAGAGTGCTTGTCAGGATAAATAGATAAATCAAAATGTAGGGTAAATAGTAAATTAAAATTTATAGGATGTTCAGCGATATCTAAGAGAGGCAAAATCCATCCACACTAGACTAATTTCAGCATTGCCACTAATTATTTTGAAATGAAAATGGCCCCAGCTTTAGCAAGCATCATGTACAGTGAAAGACTGAAAAAATTAGCCTCAGGAAAAGAAGTTGGAGGAAGATTGCCTCCAGCTATGTAAAAACTGCTAAAAAGAAGATAATAATCTCTTATCCTCATCCTCTGAAAATAGCATGTAAATTGCAGTAAAAGAAATTTAGGCTAGCTAGGATAAAAAAAGTATTTGTAAGAGCAAATAAAGAAGTGAACAGCACCTCTCGGCTTGGAGGCTTTTTAAATGCAAGTTGGACACATATTTGACAAGAATGGTTCAGATCTAGGAAGTCTGATGAATATTGCCTTAGAGCAAGGGGTGGAGCAGATGACCTGTCAAGGTCCTGTTTTGTGTGATTATGTTTAAAATGCTGCTTGCACAGGCAGGATTGTGGATCATCTTTGATCTCCTTCTGCCTTTCACTCCTTTAGCCATGGGTATAACTCCTCTTGCTGAGGTTGGGTTTCTCTCCGTGGTTTGCTAGCCTTGCTGCATGCCAGTGAGTTCAGTGCTGACAGCAAGAAGAAAACAATTAAACAATGAAACAATGTCAATCTGGAGCAGCGACATTGGATGGGATCCATCTAACCTCTGAATATGTCATGCACTTTTGTTCTATGCTTGACACCACCTCTGATCTAGTCATGTTATACTCTTGTTTATAACACTGCAGAGAAAAGTAAATTCTTTTACAGCAGAATTCATCTGACCTGTTTTAGATGTCTTTATTAGGATGTGATGAATCATTTCCCCAGGCTATCTATTCTTGCCACCAACCATAAAGTTGGTTAAAATGACTGACTCAGTAACATACCATCATATATTTTCCGTTCCCCTGGTGCTTCTGTCCCTGAAATCTCACTCCTTCTCTCCTTTTAATTATCAAACCCCTAGTTTATTTGTTCCTTTATTTTTTTTTCATTATTTTAAAATTTAATTTAATTTTATTGGAAAAGTCCCACTGAGGTTAATAGTTTTTGTAGCTGTCATTTCCTTAAATTGCATCACGTGGCACTGAAACATACAGCAACCTGACCTTTTGGGTGGCATTGCTCCAGAATGGATTTAGGAAAAGGAGCTAAATTTACCTATTGGAGCTAAGACCATTGACTTGGCCAGTTGTGCAGAGTCTGTTTCATGGAAATTGTTTGAAATTGTTCAGGTCAGACTCTGTTCTACTCTGACATCACAAGCTCATTATTTTTCCTCGGTCTTTATGGCAACCCACGTTACTTGCAATGTCTGGTGTCTGTGTGACTGAGCCAAACATATGTGGGAAATGCTGCTCTTTTCCAACAATGGCAAGTTTTTTTAGGTCACACTCACAGAAATCACTGTACACCTAAGTACACCTTGAAAATGTCTGTGGCATCAGAGACACTGTGAGCAGCCACCTCTTGGTAGCATCTATCCTTTCTTATTGGAGAAGGAAAAACTTCCAAGAAAGCTTGGTAGTTATCTGGCTTGCAGGGAAGGGAAACACACTTTATTTTCCTCCTGTACTGGGAAGCTGGATTATGAGCATGTGAAGAGGGAACAAACCCTGGTTGTCTCAGTAGGACAGGGAGAAAGGAAGGCAGCAGGTCCACATGGAGTGGGTGATATAGGGCTCGTTCTGGGGGAGACACCAAGTGTCTGCTGATGCTTCATACATTTAAAAGCCTTTGGTTCTCACTTTTTTGAGTTTGGGTGTTTGGAGGTTGTTTCTCTTTCTTCCTGACTGAAGATGTTAGCCTAAAGAGGGAAGCTGTATATCATTCTACCTGTTCCACATATGCAGCCTTGGCCATCCTTTTCTTTTCTTTCTTCCTGCTCAGTCTATGCAACAGCAATTTTTTCTTCTTTGCATTTTCCTATGTGTGCTTGGGGTGGTTTTTTTGGTCTTTTTTGTTTGTTTGATCGATTTTGTTTGGTTTGGGTGCTCTTTTTTTGTTTGTTTTTTGTTTGTTTGTTTTTTGTTTTAAGTACCTGCCTCTCCCTAAAGACCCCTGTGTTCTCTGTGTGATCTGTTTCGTCTCTAATTTCCATGTAAGAAACACTTCTACATTTGTCATTAAGTGACAAGTATCTTCAAACGAAAAGAGAGAGAAACAAAAAATTCTCCAGATTCTTTCACTAATTCTTCAAAACAATTGATTTGGGTATGACCATAACTCTTGTGTTTTCTTTGCCTTTTGTGTCCAGCTGTGATGGTTTCTGATCTTAATGCTGTGAGCTGACAAGAGCACTAGGGAAGTCTTTTCTTGTAGCTGAACTGCAGAACCGCAGATCTGGATACTTGTATCTGAGATGCTCTGCCCAACTCTTCTTGGACTTATCAGTGCCACATGAAGGCAGCTCTAAATTTCCAATCTTATCCCAGTTCCAGACACATATGGGAGAATGTTTGCTATCTTCTATTTTCCAACCAGGGTGTGGACCAGACAGTGTCCTAATGTTCCTGCTACATCCTTAAATTTTATGAGGCTGTTGCATGATTCATTTAATTTCATACTTGGGCATTGGGGGTTCTGGCTCACTGCAGGCAATGGACAGAAACAGTCACAGCTCCAAAACTAGGATGAAAAAGAGTTGCCTGAAATCAGCCCTAAGAATCAGAAAAAGTCTGATTCTTAGGGCTGATTTCCATCAAATTTCAGAAATTTGGAAATCGTGTTTAAGCTCATCAGGATACCTGTCTGGTTGGGACACGTTGTGTGGCACAAAGAAATTTCTCTCACAGGAAAATCCTTTGTCTGCTTCTACATCTACGAACTGGAAATGCTTTTCTCTTTCCCACAGATGCAGCCTTTTACTCTTTTACTTTGTGGCAGCCAAAGTATCAGTAGGGTAGCTGGAAGGGGAAAACACTAGATGTTTCCTAAACAGCTCTTCTTTGTATGTAAATGGGACATCTTTCTCTGCTTTACATTTCCTTTCTTTCCCTCTTTCTTGCTCTCACCATGTGTTCAGCCTGGTTTAGCCTGAGGCCAGCAGACAGAAAGTCAGATGAAAAAAAAAATTCCTGCAGATTTCTTAAGGAAAGGAAAGCTGCAGCATCAGTGATCAGAGGTAAACATTGGTGAGTGGAGACAGATTCCTAGTCCTGAGACATGTCAGGAAGACAGTAACCATAAAGCATGTACATAGGCATTTAAATGGGAAGCCAAGAAATACCTTGATCCAATAAAAAATTTCTTGCATCATCTGTTCTGTGCCTTTTAACAGCAGAATCCATGTTACTGCTTTCACATTGCTGTAGACATCAACAGGGTTCAGGTTTATCTTCTTGTAGCAGCTGTCCATCTGCCTAACTGGCCTGCTCATTCTTTAGCACATATCCCTTCTTTTCTCTGCTGATGAGCAAAACAGGTTGGAGAGGGGCAACTCTCCAGCAGCATGTGGCTTTTTATTTATTTTTATTTATTTGGTTGTTACTTTATGTTTTCAAATGTGTGACCTTTCTCAACATGTATGATGAGTGTCAACTTCTTTCCTTCCAAACTTCTGTGATGTTATAAAGCAAGCATCATCCCCTGGGAACACAAACTGCACCTTCCAAAGCCAGACTTCATCAGTGCTCTCTTGGAGCTGACTGCCATAACCTCCCTCTCTGGATGCCAGATATGTCACAATAATGTTTTCCATTTGTAGAATGCTGTTTTCAGTGAAAGGCATTTTTAAGGCTAGAACCCACCTATTTTATGGAGTCACTTGGTATGTGGAAAGCCAAGTAGACAACTAAACAACTGCTGGAATTCATGAGAATTTTTACAAGTTACTGACTTATCCCCACCCCAGTTCTAGAGTTTCATAGGCCCATGTCTCTCTCCTCTTCCTTACAGTAGAGACATGTACATGAAAAAGGTTTGTTCCAGAGACTGTATTTGAACTAAGAGAACTCCATTTCTCTTTGTCATCTTCTCCCTCTCATTTACTGCATTCTATTCACTGCAGCCAAGACTCAAGGGTGAGATATTAGATCAAACACAAACAAAGGCATTAAAAATTAATTTCTGGTTAAGTATAATGCCTATACCTACATATCACTAGTGCACTGTAGTGATCAATTCTTCACACTTGACTCTAAAGCAATGGTGCTCAACAGCTGGTGGCTCTTGTTGCAGTCATTCATACTCCCTAAAGGCAGCTCCAGCGCTGCTCTCAGTTTTAGGGCCTTCATGAGATTGTTGCCCTAGTCTGCATCAATAATTGGTTATTGTGCTGATTGTTCAGTGCCCCTTTGGGGCACTGCTGCTGAGTATTTCAGAGGCACCTGTAACCACCTCGTGATGGGTCACTCGTACACACCATCCGTGTTTGCTGAGTGCCTGGCAGGGGTTTTTACATGTGTGCACAAATATCTATCTCATACAGACAAACACTTCTGCAATTATATTTAAGAATTAATGGTTATAAAGTCTATTTCCTTAAATTCAAATAATCAGCTTCAGGTTACTTTTTTCCCTCCCTCATTTTGTGTATGGATTAATAGCAGTAATGTACCAGCTATCTCCAAGTCCTGCATGTTAACAGGAGAAAGATTAGATAAAAGACGAAAATCCCACACAATAGATATATTTTGGTAGTTATTATTTTCTGAGATATATGTGAACTCCTTTCCCTGATACCCCCTAGCCATCTATTGCCTTGTTGATCTATTATGGTCAGCTCATGTTGACCCTCAGCCTTTTTGCCCTTGAGCTCCATCTATACTCCATTTTACATCACCTGTCTAATACTGATTTGGAGATTTCCCTGCTTACTGCTTAAGAGTGCTTAGTTTATTTAATTGACCTAAAACTCCACATCTCCTATGAAATGCAGATAATTCCTTAATTCCCTTAGTCTCTGGGTTCCCATGTCACGGCATCCTACCCTTTAATGGCTGACTGTTCATGTGTATACATTTTCTGGGCAGCTTTGAGGGAAAAAACAGGGACAGAAGTTCACTGCTGCTGTCTCCAACACTGCTTCAGCCGCTTCAACAGCAGCCCTCCATTTTGAGGCCTCTGTCAGAATAAGATAAAGAATTTTTTATCTCTTAACTTCATAACTTATTGTTTCTTTTCACAAAATTTACAGTAGCATCTTCTTTCTCTGGATTAATATAATTTGACGGCTGCTTAGCACCCAGGAGTGCACATTAAATTTCTCATTGCAGGCTGGGGTTACAGGGGATGATAGAGAAAGAAAACTGAAACTCTCAGTTATTTTGAGATAAGGCAAGAAAAGAATTGCTACATTCACGTGTACTTTTATTCCTCAGAGATGGTGGAGTCTTTAGAAATTAATCTTTTAATGTAAATTTATTAGGCACATGGAGTCCCAGTTTATAGAGTTCCTTAAGTGCTGTGACAGAACAAGGTCTACTGAAAGTTAATGGACTTACTTCCTAAAATACACCCTGAAAATACCACTCTCATAAATTTTGAACAAGAACATATATTTTTCCTCCTGTATACAGTGTAAGATAGTTTATGATTTTCTTCATTCTTAAAAGGAATGTAAGTTCCTAACCTTGTAAGAGGGAATCAAATTGAGTGTTTAAGTGCTTTTACTCAAAACTTAGTAGCCAGTGGAGAGCAGAAATACCTTTCTGGCTGGAGAATCTGCTCTGGCTGGGCTGTTGGAGCTGCCGTGCAGACTTGTGCTCCATTTCTGCTGCTGCCATTTTGTGTCTTGCACCCTCTGATTTGCAGAAGGGGCTGGAAGCCATCACATCATTTTGAAGTGGCTGTGATGGTTTCTCACCCCTGTGCAAGTACTTAAAAGTTGTGGCCATGTGTGAGAGAGCCACATGTGTGCTGTGGCAGCGGGGGTGGGAGGCATGAGGGATTTTTAGCACAGCTCTGATTCAATCAGTTTAACTTCTGCAGCAAGGCAGAAGCTGAATGTGCTGCTTCAGATGTTTGCCCTTCTGTGAACTGTGACATCTGGCCAGCTGTAAAACCTCTGTGGTCTTGCCATGGCTGCCAGAGAACAGCCGTGGGTACCCACTTTACACTGGAAATATTTGCCTTACACCTTTGTCCCATATTCAGGAAAATCAACTGGTCATGCTGGCCACAGCACTAGTCCTGTAGACAGGAATCCCCAGCTTGCCCTGTAAAGATGCTAGCAAGCTTTTAGGGCTGGAAATCTCTGAGTCTGTTTAACTTCCTGAATTCCATCTTATTTTGGCCCTAATCCAGGCTCTGTCTTCCAGTTAAACATTTCTATTTATAATGCTTACCGAAACCCAGGATTTGTTTCTTGCACCAAAAACATTCAAAAGAAAACCTCTTTAAATTTTTTTTCCTCTCCCGTGACTCACCCAAGGGGTTTGGTGTTCCACTTACTTAGAAATGCAGAAAACAAAATTAGAGGCAACTGGATTTATAATGGGATTTAGCCTTTCCCTTGGGGGTTCTGGATCAGCGATGTGCTTGCTGGAAGGGCTGGTCTGTGGCCAATTGTTAACAATAGATGTCTGTGGCTACACCGTTTTAACCATAATACCATTACAGCTGGCACTCTCTGCAGAGGTAAGGCTCCTGTAGCTTAGCCATGTGCTTTCCCCCCTAAATCTGATGCCATGAGTCAGCTGAAATGCTATTTGCCTCCAGGCACGCATACAGAAAGAGGAATATTTTGTTTTAAAAGCCAGTTGCTTAAATGTACTGTAAAACTTGTCTTGCTCCTTCCATGATGCTGAGGAGCAGCAGGCTGCCCCATGCCATCCTCCCTTCCCAGGGAAGTCAGAAGCAACATCTTCCCACCAGATTCCTCTGGTGAAGCGTGTGAGACTTCTACCTTCTTGCACTGAGCTGACTTTATTTCTTAACCTGACTTTCTGAGAAACTCTGCTGTAGAACATCAAGCTTTTGTACAAAAGTGTGTTTTACACGTACTGTGTTTTTGTTCCCTGTGGTGGCAAAAGGGAAGCTCAGATGTCACTTTCCCACTGGTGGCATCTCTGCTAATTAATATTTTCTTAACACTCTGCTGTTGTGTACCTCAGCATGGCTTGATGGATACTTGGCCTCAGGAGGAAGGATTTGAATTAGATTTGGGAATGCTGGTTCCCAGTACCTGTCATCAGACAAATTTTTTCTGGGAATTCCCTTAAGAATCACTACTACACTACTACAGACCTGGGACTCAGGCGAGCTGGAGAGCCTGGGGAAGGAGCAGTCTCAGAAAATCCTGTGTCCAGCAGTGCCCCGTGTCTGCCAAGGATCATCTGCCCATGTTTGTTTATTTAACTTCTTGCTGGGGATGAAGAAGCCTTCAGTTCCCAGGAAGAAGCCCTGTTCAGGAAACCTGAACTGAGCTCTGCTGTGCATCAAAGATGACTTCCGTACCAGTATTAAAGGTATTTATTAAAGTTTTTGGTTGTTTTGTATGTCTTATGTTGAGCAGGTCAAGTTTGGTTTTGTTCAAGGCTGTAGCAAAACCTCTTCTTTGCACTGCTTTGAGACAAGCTTATCTCCCCTTTCTCATTTTGCTGCTCAGCTATAAAGTAAATTCAGAGAACAAGGTTTTTTTCCAGAAATAAATTCTCTTTATTTTAAAATCCAGACATGTGTGCTTTATACCAAAACTGACACCAAAGGAGACTTGGTATTCATCTCTGGTTTTAGGCAAAACTGGCTTTCAGGGCTGTCTAACCAGACACAGTGATTTTAATGAAACTTTACAACTTTACATCTCCCTGCTAATGCTCAAGATAGTTTAGCAGGTACTTTACCAATCTTTCTGTCAATGGCCTCTCACAAGAAAATACAAGAAATTCCTGAGATTCCCAGGGGTTAAAAAAAACGAAGAAGAGAGACAGAAATACAGAAAAAGCAAATATGGTGCCTTTACAGTGTCATATTAAATATGGCCAGCTCTCTACCAATTTTCTGCCATGTACATTTCTTCTCCCTGGTTCTTCCTGCCATTACCAACAGCTCTCCTCTTGCCACAGCAACAGCTGCCTCCTCACTCCTCCATTGCCAATCTCTACTTTATAAAATGACCTGTATAATTTTCACAATTTCTTGAATAGAAGAGTCTTTAAGTAGGAGGAACTCTAGTTTTTGGGCAACCACTTCAGTTGTTTTTCCCAAGTGTTCCTGCAGCCACAGGCTCTGGTGGTAGATGGAGTCGTGCTTACAGTAGCTTTCTGGTATACTCTTCTTTCTCTGCTACTCTGAAATTCTTCCAGCAGCAAGTGCAAATGGCTGGTGACAGACTGCCAAAGATGGGTACATGTGTTTCTTCTGGTGAGCTTTGTGTTGTCTTTAGAACATGCCACCTTTCCATTAAAAAAAAATACTGCTTCTCCACTGAGACACCAGGACCCAAGGACTTAAAAGACTTTCAGTCTGACTTTCTGTAACAATACAGTTAGTTTTCTTTAAAAAAATCAAGAAAAAGAATACCCAACCTAAAAAACCTCAGTTCTGCATTCATAACAACAGAAGAGTGAGGGTGCACCAATATGGGTTTAATTTGTTAGGAATTATTTGCAGAAGATTACTTGATTCATGTTAGAATTTCAATGATGCTGTAATCAGGAATCCGAGATTCTAATCTGGGTATCTCTCTCTTTAATACAAATCATAGCACTGTCAGGAGCCAGATTTGCTGCTGAAGACATTGATGCTAATTAAAAAATTTCCAAATAAACTCAACTATTACTAACTGTTACCATCTTAAGTCAAATATTTTCAGCCTATACTTTATGAGGAGGAGAATGACACTTTCATTTTCATTCCTTACCCACCTTGTCTTAAAGGAAGCTTTTCTCAGTTTTGTCCCCATTTGTTTTATGTTTCCCTTTCAATAAACCAATGCTTAATGCTAATTTGGAAATGTTGTTTATTACTTGCCAGTATACTGGCCCACAAGAATGTAAAAATAACACTCTGTGTAAAGGCAGGAAAAAAATATGCAGAGAGAGGGCAGTATCTCTGAAACGAGGCAGAATGGCATTTGTGTCTGATTCTGACACAAAATACTGCAACTGGTGGAGCTGCCAAGATACAGAGTGAGCTGTGGTGACACAAGTTAGGTGTTAATACAAGCTAAATCCATTCTGGTAATTGTCTAGGCCTAACAAAATGAGTTCTTTTCTTTGGAAATAAGAAAATTAAGTTTATGTTTATTGTTCTTTGAGGGGAAACTTTATCCAAAATCTATTGAACTTCTCTATTGAACTTTGAGGGAAATTTATCCAAAATTCTGCCATCCTAGTGTAACAAAACTGCTGAATAAACAAATATTTGACATGTTTTTGCACCTGCTCACCTGTGTTAGTTACTGAGGGCTCCCTGTCCTAAGTGCTAGAGAACAGGTCTTTGGTCCTAAATCCACAGAGAACAGGATTCCTGTTTGCTTAAATAAGCAGGTAAAAAAGCACATATTTTCAGTTCATGCCTTCAGTCCTGCTCCTCTTCTGGCTGAGGCTGTACTTGGCAAAGGTGGCTGGTTGCTATATCTTTCCTACTCTTGGGAGGTCTTCCCAGGGACGTGGAGAATGTGTGTTTGAATCCACTCCATCAGAGAAGGGAATTGTGTACAGGTTTCCCTCCTTCTGCAGAGGAGCTCTGATGCTTGAGGTGTTGAAGAATAAAGGAGGAAAAGGCATGTAGGGAACCTCATGGCTGAAGAGTGGTCAGGCATTTTCAGGAATACAAAGCATGTGAGAAAGGCATTCAGAATTACCAGTCTGCATTTAGTTGCCTAAATCCCATTCAAGACCCTCTTTTAGTATGATGCATCTTTCTCTTTGGGACTCAGTCTTTCTCCATCTGCAAGACAGAGTTCTCTAAAGAACAGCTACAGCAGGAGAATAAACTCCTCAGAGCCTGCAAAACATTGGTCTGTGATGATAACCTGGGCTGTCCAAGGTAACTCGTAATTGAAATGTGGCTGAGGGTCTGGCTTGTGTCTTTCCTGGGGCTTATGGTAGCAACAGCATTACCTTACATAGGGGTAGTAGCTAAAAACAGTATTAGATGATCCCAAGTTACATTCTACATTTTGGCCTCAAAAATGGGATGATCTATTACTATTAGATTTCTCCTGAAGGACATGGGCAGCACATGGAAAAAGCCAACTGCACTTTCTGAAAGGTAGTGGTGGCAAGAAGACTTAGAGAGAAGGATGCATTGCTCACCTGTTCTGGCTGGACTAGACAAACAAGTGAAACACAAGTCTACACAGGAGTCTGCTTTAATCCATCACTCTATTTTATGAAGCATCACACAGCATTTTCACCAATTAGCATTTGATAGCAGTTTAATAAGGGCCACAGGCTTATTTAAGGAAAAAGCTGACAACCTATTTGACTGTCACTGAGTCCTCATTTGGCAGCAGTGCTCTTGGAGGGCTTGGGTAGTACCCAGCAGTTGCTGAACTATTTGAGGAAAATCGTGTAAATCTGTAATCCAGCGGTAAATCTGCAAGACAGAAACACACCACATCTGATTAGCAACACAGCCTGTATTACATAAAAAATAAGCCTGTGGTGAATAGTAGTACGTCTTAAAACCTTGAGCTGTTTGCTCACCAGCCTCAGAATTCAATCAGATTGCATGATTACAAATTTATTTGACATCTTCAGCTGTTCAAGGGATTGACTTTCAGAGTTTATTCAACTGCAGTAAAGGATATTCAGTTCCTTGATTGCTGAAATAATGCTACTCAGAGAAAATTATGTAACTAATGCTCAAATACTAATAAAAAATCGTCATTGAGCCTAGATGTAGTTGTTCCCCCAGTACACCTTGGAGTTCATTCTTCAGTTTGTTACCCTTCTCTTTTGTCTCAGCAATCTACTCATAAGAGGGCTATGTTCAAAACAAGGAATCACTTTCTTTTCTGTTTTTCATGGCTATTGAAGCAAGATTCCCCAAAGGCACCTACTCTCAGACCTTCTTGCAGTCCAGTGTTAACAACATCATTTTCTATCAAGCATTCTTAGAAATCTGCACTTTTAACTTGATGTACTCATCACTTCCAGTCTGTAAAGAACACTATATGAATTAAAATAGCTCTGAACAGTCAAAGCTTTCTTTTCTGTAACTTTTTAAGAAGTCTTTGCTGCCAGCAGTGACCCGCCCACCCTCACAGACAGAAAATTGATACTTCCCGTGCTCACCTCGTACTCAAAGTTCAAGAAACCAAATTAAAAAAACATATAAATAAAACTTAGTTCAAGAAACAATTCCCTTTCCAATAAATGAGAAAAAAGACCCCAAACCAACCTCCCCCCAAACAGGGTTAGCTCCTTTCCAGGTTGTTTGTTTAGAACCAAAGTAAAGCATAAAAGCTATTACTCAGCTCATCTGTACAATAAGTTATTAATTGCAATTTTTTTTTTTTTAAATTTGGAGTAAATTTGAAGACGTGAAATCCTGTCACTACATGCTGCATTTTTTTTCCCATCAGCAGCTTTTATGAAACAGAAACCCACAATTTTAGTAGTTTCGGCACAAACAACAGGAAGTCGGGTTCTGTCTCACAAGCGATTCGCAGGAAGGCACCAGGACAGCATCCAGGTCTGCAGCTTTAAACCCATATTAAACATAATACAGCAAGAAAATGAGTACTTATATCAAGCTGAAAAATCAGATAGAGGCTGGAATAAAGCAGGAATAGGAGGAAGGTTAATTTTGGAAGTGCATTATTTAAGTGGGTGATTTTAGCTTGTCAAAGTAGTTAATTTTCTCATTTTTTCTAAGCCAGGGAAATCTCTGGAGCTGGTTGTGAGCACAGCAGCACAGGCAGATGTTTTCCTAGTATACAGAAGGCCCAGTGGATTTACTGGCTGCTGAGTCTATTTATGATGCTCAGTTTAACACAAAGGTTTCAAAAATTACAAAATAAATTGAAAAAGAAAGCAAATAGTTCCAAATATCTTTACAAGCTATAAAAATCAAATGCCATACAGTTACTTTCACAAAAAAGCTTTTACTAGCTTAAGAGTCTAGCAGTCTGGAATCTCCCAAGAGTAGTTTAATCAAAGAGCAGCACAAATGGGGCAGATTTGCTACAGACTTGGTTATTGCTGAGGAGAAGAACCAGCTGGATCAAAAGGTAATTTCGTTGATATTTCTGGGTAAACTAGGTTTACATACCCAAACCATTCTATATACAATGCAAAAGGCTCCAAAAAAGAATAATCACATTTTTATTTATTCACACCCTGGTCTATCAATTTAAATATTGCTTTCGTCTCAGCAAGCTGACTTTGGATGATGACTAGAAAATATTCATATCCATTTTGCAAAAGCGTGAAACAAAAAAAAAAAAGAGATAGTATTTTATAATAAAGCAAATCTCAGAAAAAAAATAGTTGCTTATTTCCAAGTTGTTGTTTTCCTAGTGCTTTTTTTCCTAGTAAATTCTTCAGGGTTTGCTATTGTGCATGCTCACAGCTGCTGCTATGGTTGTAGACCTTTGCATCTTGGCACCCACTTCTCATCTAACTCTGATGGAGAGTCATAAATTAGGCAGGGGGCAGATACGTAGTCCCATCTGAGTTACAATTTGACAGCAAGGCTGTAATGAGGCTTAACCTACACTAATAATGAACAAAACTCATCCAATATTGCCATTTTCCTAAAAAAAACCCCAAAAAACTTGAACAAACTACAGCAATCGCACTTCCAGAATTTTTCTATCATTCTTAAGTAATTCCAGCCAGACAACTTTTTTTTTTTTTTTTTTTTTTTTTTACTCAAGACAAGTAAGATGTTTACTTTAAAAGCCAAAGACTCCTAGGAATCAGACATGGAGGGTCCCAAGTGTGTCCCAGAGGAGTATAGAGGGTCCTAGATCTACAGAAATGCCAGTTATTAGATGTATTGCCCTGAATTTCTGTCATGCTCCTTTCCTTGCTCCCACACCAGCCTGAGTGCAAATGAGTGATGAAAACTGGTTTCCTTTATGGTGACCATTCAGTGTTATTAGCATTTCCCAAAGGCTTGGGCAACCCTCACAGGTTACATGCCTTAGCCTGAACTCAGAAGAGCTCCTGCCCTGCCCTACCTCCCTTACAGGACTCGGGCAGCTCTGGTGTGAACAAAATAATGATGATATTTAAACAGTAGCTACTGTCAGTTACTGTGTTGCAGTTATCCATATCCAGGTAGTAAGAGACATTAATTACACCACTGAATTCTGATGCTTATGTATATCCATATCCATGCATGTACCTAGGAGTTATGGATGGATTTATATCATAGTTACAAAGTGGACAATAGCTCACTGTCTTGTGTGCTGTGCACTTAGTGAAGGCCAGCTAAATGAATGCCATAAGCTTTTATCAGAGGAAGACTTGGAGTTCCACCCACAAGCAAGGAAGAGAAACCACAAGAAGAAGGGAAAATGTAGTATTCTCAATGAGTGATCGGGAAAATATTTGAGCAACTGAATGGAAGACAATTTTAATTTAATCCAGACATAGGCCTGCTTGATAAACTTACTATTCTAATTCTTTTAAATTTCCTTGAACAAACCAATACATTAAAAAAATAAAGTCTTAACTAAGCACTTTAGATGGATTGTTTTCCAGTTAAAAGCACAGTCCAAGATTGAAAGAGATTTCTCCCAAAATACACAGGAGAAATGTCAGGAATCATTTTTCAGTATTGACCAACAAAAGCAAAGCCAACATTTTTTCATCATGACACAACAGCAGCATCCTCATGACGAGTGAGAAGCTCTGCAGTTAGCAGAACTCCCCCTCCCACCCTGAGGTCTGCTCCCTGCCAGGGAGAAGGGCTGGTGCCAGATGCTGCAGAAGCCTCCTAGCAAACAGCAGGGTTGTGTTCTTAAGTGAATCCAAATATATCCTCCTGATTATCACCAAGGAAAAGGCACAAGGAAGAGAATTAAAACCTTGTTACTGATACCTAAGTTAGAAAAAAATCTTTAAACAGCTTAATTGTGGCAAATTTCAGAAAACACAGTCAGAGCTCTATCTTACATCTCATCATCCAGGTGAGGTAATTATAGGGGCAGAGGAAAAACCATCAGCTAGTAAGAATTCTTTTGCTTTTACAGGATTTTCTATAATTAATGCTGGCTTGGAAGCTTTATCATAAATCTTCCATTGTATTTCAAAGTTGCTGTTGAAAGAAAATATTAATTTCTTAAGGATAACAACGTCTAATAATTATTTCTTAGCAGTGGACTAAGCACAATTGTTGTAGGGGAACTCACCAATTTGGCTGTGCCTGCGAGTGACCTGACTTGCCAGTCTGTGGGTAGCCTGTAATACGTGTTGCTTTTACCTAAATACTAAATGATTTTATCTCCTGACCCATCTCAGTCAAAGCAGCACTGCACTAAAAGCTCATGATGTGAGACTGCACTAGAGGCAAAAAGAAAAAACCCCAAGGTCACAAGTGGATTTATCTGATAGCAGTTATTTTTAGAAAAACTTCTAAGGCTGATTTTCCTAAACAGGAGGTCAGATGTTTGCTGTACTAAAACAAAGCTCCCAAAAGAGTGAAGTCAGCACGAGAAAAGCATTCCTTCAGTCAATTACTTGAAAGTCATTGCTGCTGTCTGCATACTCCATAACCCAAAAGCTGGAGAGGAGGAGAGTATCTGTGCAGTGTCATATGGGAAAGTGGGGACTTCTCAGTATAGGTATGCTCCATAGGAGAAAGCTTCTGAGTTTGAATATAGTTGGTGATAAGAGCCAGTGCAGTTTACCCCTGGGCACGCAGGAATAAAGAGTGTCAGTAAAAGTGCAGGTTTCCTGCATTAATTGCACTTATGTAAGAGCTTTTGCCAACACAGGTGTGTTGGTTGGAGATCGTGCCTGTGGCACTGCCAGCAGACATTTGGGGCTTGAGCAAGAGCTTCAGTGCCACTGAGGTTTGTCACTGGTTACTCTTCTGTGGGATCTAAAAGAGAAGGCAGTGGCACTGGAAAAAACCTGAGCGGCAAACTGCAGAGAACTGCAGCAGCAGCTTCACTACCAGGGTTTTGCAGATGGATGAGTGCCTGGGGAAATGGAATGACTGTCCCATCGTGGCTGCTGCGATTGCTCGTGGCACGCAGTTTTACTGCAATTATCTTGGGAATAACAAGCCACATTACTTTGGGTCTACCCTATGGCCAAGGGACCGCTGACCCCTTCCTGAACAAAACAGCTGTGCACAAGGCGTGCACTAACTTGCAGCTGAGCCTGATAAGAGCCTGCAGTGAAGGAAAGCTTTAGGAATTCCTTTGCTGTTTTGTGTTTTTATGAGAAAACTCATTATTTCTATGTGAGGGAAATTTCTCTCATTTTTGTTTTAGTTTAAACAGTGTTTTTTGAAGATCTTGTAAGAAAATAGCTCTGTGTGGTTCTTTGCTTGATCTGGAAGTGATCAAAAGAAAATATTGGATTATAATATTTTTAAATATCTAGATGAAGACTTAATCTAAAAAACATCTTGAGAGAATGCCAAGATCCTACTAGGAGGTGTTAGTCTTTCATGGATCTGTTGATTAATTTCTGTTTAAATGACTCATTCTGGATCTTAGGGCAGGAGGAAGGGCTTCTGAGATAGGTTGAAGAAGCTAGCCTGGAAACAAGCAATTGTTTGAGCTGACAGGTGTCGGAGAATCTTTTGTTAACAGGACGGGGGCACAGGCAGATGTTCTATGAGCTTTTATTTATTTATTTCAGGCATCAGCCTCATGTACACGAGAGAATGTACACGGCTCACGTCTGCTGACATCCCCAAGTTTCTTAGTCACAGAACATTTTTAAAAGTTTTTCAGTCAATAGCAAGTTTTTAAAGTTTACAGACAAGTGTTTTAATTAATCACTAAAAGGCGCACGTACAACTGTTACAGACAATGCTTGCTTGTATGCTTTGTAATAACACTGCAAAATATTCTATTACTAAGCTTAAAACTTCAGTATCTGGCTAAGCACATTTTCTGTAGCTTCAAGATTGTCTGAGCCAAGCTTAGAGACAGTAGCCCTTGTTTTGCTGTCCTTGCTCCAGATAACTGTATTTACTTCTATCCTCATGCTTTTGCAGCAGCTGAGCCTAAAATCCTTGCTTTATTTCTAAAACCTGCTTTTTCCCACAGAATCTGAATGCCTTCTCGCTTTTGCATTTCACACAGACAGGCATTTCTGATTGATAAAAAAAAGGAGTTGCATTTTGAGACTGCGAAGGAGCTATAGTAAGACAATCGCAGAGATGATACACCCCCATACTTTCATTTTGAGGTAAACTCACCAAGACCAATTCCTCTCCAAACTCATGAGATTGGTTAAACTCATCACGTTCCCCTCTCTTGTAAAACAAATGTTTTCTTTCCCTTTTCCTGATTTTTTCTCTGGATGGGTGACAAACATTGTTTACCTTAAAATAAAAATCCATACACAGACACACATGAAGACAAGGTCTACATAGTTTTTTTGTGCATGCAGGACCATCTTAATCCAGAGGGAACATGTTAGGCATCAATCCAGAGTACAAGAATGCTTCCATCAATATTTTTTGTACATGTGAGGTTGCAGGTTATGTAAAATTTCAACCTGGTCAGACAAGTATTTTCAATGCTTGGTGATTTACCTATTTCCACTGTTTTTCCCACCCAAAAGTTCTCAACACTTTGTATTACAACCAGGTTTTTAAAGTGTCAGTCTAAACCCACCCCATAAGCCTGTGATCCAGTCAAAACCCAATTATAGCTTTAATTACAGCCTGCAAATGAAATTATGCTGCCTGAGTTGAAGGATAACTTTAAAGCAGAAATGACTGAGTGGTTCCCCCTTTCTTAATGAGTTGCTCATGAGTTCTCCCTTTAATCTTTTCGAGGTGGCTGTACTTTGACATCTCATAGAGCAGAATAACGATGGCAGGAACATTTCAGTCAGCTATTGGCTAGGAAGTAATCTTTTGGGTTCTGCATGATTTGACAGGGTCTTCAGGAGCACAAGTCAATACACCTTTCAGGAGGAGGAAGGAAAGCCTGAACAAACTGTAATACACTGAATATTGTTCTTTCTACATTGAAAATTACTGTCAAGTAGCCAAATCCTGTGGTAAAGATGAGGTCCCAGACAATTTGGGAGGTAACTAGGTCCTGAAGACTTTTGATAAAGTAGTCCTGATTTATTGAACAAGAATTTCTTATTGTTAAAATGCTGTTTATTGTCAGTTTCAGGTGCATTTTTTAGCTGAAAAAACAAATGTATTATATTTGTTGATTGTGTTGGGCATGTTTTTCTTTTTTTTTTTTTTCTTAAAAGAAGAACATTGAAACTAGTTTCCTGGAACAGCTGAATCAGATTTACATTATCTGATGCTTTTCAACTGACACATAGATCAAGATGCTGCTTCTACATACAGAACACGTATCTTCTCTCTAGTCAGATGTCTGTTTTTTTTTCCTTCTATGAAACCTCAGGACCAGAAAACCTCTGAAACGTTGCTGCTGTCTATTTATACCAATTTTTCACCAGGCATAAGAATACTTTATTTGCATAAAAGGTTTAATTATAAAAATGACCTCTTTGGCCTTGTAGTAGCAACTATTATTTGTAACAGCAAATTCCCAAAACAGTTTAAATCATTAAAGAATTTTTGTAAACTCAGTCTTTAGATGTTATTGTATAGATACAGTCTTACACTGAATGTAGCAAGTAAAAGCAGAGTTGTAAGATAAGGCATTAAATATAAAGGGTTACAGCTAACCAGCAGTGCATAATATAGATAGTTCTATGTATTTAACTGAATTATATATTATTGTATTATTTGAATAAGAGCACAATTATCAGTCTGGTTACAGCAAGGACTAATTTAACTTTAAAAGGAGTTGGATTTAAGTGATGTAACATCAGTGAAGAAACATAAAACTAATGTGCTAAAACATGAGGGTTTTTTTGTTTCACTTCAGCAATAATTAAAAATGATGCTCTTCAGGATATAGAAATCAGTATATGGCTACATGCTTAGTGAAATTCATGTCTTCCATGATAGCAGTTGGTTCCTCCAGGGCATTCACCTTTAGAATACATGTGGAAGATGGTGTGTAAAGCCTGCAATTTGTAGCTGATCTCTGCTGGGCAGAGCCGTGTATCTGTGACCTGCACATTGCCAGTTCTGGAGCCCCAGCCACGGCTGCCTTGAGCTTTCCATTGTGCAGATAATTTGCAGCTCTAAGCAGAAACATGAACTTCTTTGTCATGGTTCACTGGCAATTTTATCATTATATTTATATAGCAAGCAGGCTGACGACTCAAACTCCCACAGAAAGTGGCAGGGTACAGATCTGTAGGCATCTTTAAAAAGACAGCTTTGGTAAATTACAATCGAAATTTTTCTCTTGTTCCAGCTAATTGAAATAACAATAAGGCATGAAGGAAAACTTATGCAGCCATATGGGCAAACCCTGATATGATTTCATATTGCATGCAAGATTTAAAAAAATGCATTATCCTCATGCATGACACAAAGTGTGAAATGAACTCTCTCTCCATAAAACATCTACATTTGCACTAATTTTTCTCTGAAATGACATTCTCTTGAGCTGCAATATCGCTCAATCTCCTATTCTTGATTGCAGTAGCTTTCAATCCTATGACAAACTTCACCATTCAGAGGTTATGAGACAAGTTTAAAATATGAGGTTAAGAATCACGAAATTAGAGAAAAAGTTTTTTATGTTCTCCTTATTCAGATTTAGTCCCCACTTTCTTAACCTTTTCTTTGTAATGAAGAAAATAAAAACCTTACCAAAATTCCCCCCATAGCGCTAAAACTCCTCATGGAATTCTTTTAAGTGGGACTTTTATAAAAATACCAAACATAGTGAGATTGAAAGGAAAAGCATTAGCTTGAAATATGTGTATCATATTTTGGGATCAAAGAACTGTTAATCAAAAAACCTGTCCAAAATGGTATTTTTGAAATTGTTGAAATTACTGGTGGAATACCTATGTGATGCAGGAAATACAATCATTAACATGGGGATCTGGAAATGTGATTACATGGTCACAGAGTAGTGGTCACTATCCTTGAAGGTAAAGTTCAGATTATTCAGGTAAGGAAACAGTAATCCTCCACTACTTGGTCCATAGCTAAACTTCTGAAGTGGAGAAGGATGTCCTAGAAACTGTGGTTTATGCAAAACTTCATTTTTAAGAAAGATCCCTACACTTTTTAATTTCCATGTGGGAGCTCTAAAGTAACATTCCCATGGTAATGGATCCCGGTTTGGAAAATCTGTCTTATGATATCATTGGCCTTTAAAATGGTCAAAATCTGTAAGGGAGCTGTAAATGAGGAGAGACTCAATAGCAGAAAAGTGGAGAAACAGATGGATTTGTGAATGAGGCATGTAGAATAGGAGTATTAACCATGTAGTGTCAGCATAACCTTTATCTGATTTCCACTCCAAACTGAAGGAAGTGCACAGAAGGTACTGCAGAAAGTCTCCTTTGGGCAATTTTAACAATAAACTAAATATACTTTTTCATGCACAAGGAAAATGCTACTTTCTCTTTGGGGACTACCAGGGGAGTTTAGATGATGAACTGTGGTGCAATAGTCTACAATTCCAGTAATACCTTCCTTGCCAGAGGCAAGATTAAAGTTTGGAATTTCTAATGCATCTTTGAACTCTTTGGACGAAAACTCCAATAGCACTATTCCCTGTGAAACCCTTTTGCTACAATGCTCTTTGATAACTCTCAGATCATTCCCTTTAGTTTCATGTGTAAATTCTTCAGGTGAAACTATCACAAGGCACCTGCACCAAATTTACAACAGGTTGGTGAAAAAAGAGAACTGTGAAAGTTTTTTCTATGCCAACTTCTTGATTCAGTTCTACAGCTTATTTTAAATTTTTTTACATATTTCCTCAATTTAAAAAAAAAAAAAAAAAGAAAAAGGAAACAGGCTTGAAGGGTTTTAGTACTCAGTTAATTTCTGATAAAGCTCTAAAAAGAATTCTCAAATGAATTTTGACGAAAACTGAGTTATTTTTGTGGAACATTGTATTGAATAGTTTTTGGAATAATCTTTTTCAACATGTCTTGAGAAGTAAACCAAGCTGTTTTTTATGCACAGATACTCTTTGCAGCCAAATGACAAGAATCAGTCTTAAGGTCAGCAGTGCAGCAATCTGCCGCATGTCCCAAGTATTATTGCAGATCACCAGCTGCTGGCATCCTGACTTGTACGTGTCACTCACTACTGCTCACGTAGGTGCACAAAAGCCAGGTCAGACACTGTTGATAGAGAAACCCTTGTCAACCCCCAGCTCACAGGAGGCTGCAGCACACCTCCAGTGAAGTGGCAGCTTGTTTGGCTGGGCCAGGCTGAGCCAGGTGCTGCCAAGGCTGAGCCAGCCGGAGTTGAGCTCACACAGACAGCACATTGCTGGCTGGGAGCTGGGTTCATGTGGTCAGCATGGTGGCAGTCTGACTGCATGCTTGGGCTCAGGGGATCTTGAGGAAAGGCCTGTGTTTTTGCAGCTTGGCAGTGAAAAGTCCTCTGCTGGTAATTAAAGCAGATGAATACGAAAGGAAAAGCTGGAGTGCATCAAACTTGCATAACCCGTTTCAATCTCTTCTAGCCTAGTTATTCCCAAATTGCTGCAGCTAAGATATGACTTACAACTGCAGCCAAAAACTTCAGGGCTTGGCAAAGCAGGGGTTCTCACAGCTTGCTGTGACAGGAGTCAGACAAGGTATTCAAGAGGAGTCAGGAATTCCTCAACATCCATAATAATGAACATCTGCTCTTCCACACAAACAAACAAGAAATACCTCTGTCTGAAAGAAAGCAGAGATGTTCTCATATCTTCCACTTTGAGTCTGCTGTCTGGCACACAGCTGCAAGTTTAAAACATTATTTCTCCCCTGTCTTTTAGCACTGGGGTTTAACTTCCACAGACACGACCCCCTGCCCCAGCACTAGTTCAATGCAGCGAGGGACAGCACACATGGAGAAACAGGATTTGCAAGGGCTCCACTGCTGATGCAGGACAGGCCCTATCCTACTCACTAACTGCCCAGATATGCCTTTCTGGTTCTCACCCTTTCATCTGCAGCTGGAAAGCTGGTGGTACATTTGTGGTTGAGAGACCTCACTTGTCCTTTAAACTGAGCTGTGGCTGAGGTGGGGAGCTGGCTGGGAGGCAGACTTTCAGACTGTGGCTGACCAATGTGTTTTCTCTTGGCCGACACTTCCAAAGCAAGCCACAGTGTGACCCCAGAAAAGGTATTATATGGGAGTTTTACAAAAGTTGTCTTTCTGTTGGCATTTTCCCTTGGTATATTTGGGCTTTGTGCCTTTAGGCTGACACAGACTGCAAAATGGCAAAGACTAGACTCATAAATAAATTGTGGCACTCTATGATTGTTCTGTTTTGAGATATCCATACAATGCAAGTACATGTGTAAAACATGGTTGCAAAGAAAAAGTCTATCACGTGTCCTGCTGTAGAAGCCACTGCTTGGCAAGCCTGAAATGCTCCTTGCAACAAACCTTTTATTCCCTTGTCTTATGCATGAAGCAGGCAACAGTTGCTGAACGTAGGGGTTAGCAAAGTAAATACTTGCTGTGTTCTTCATTCATTTAATAATTCGTTTGTTCCTTTAGGTATGGGTATTGACCAAGTTTAGTAATGCAAAATGATAGATTGAGCACATAGAGGTCTTCACCATCACTCTGTCACCCACTGGTTTGTACTGCAGTTGCAAAGTTACAGTGAGCTGATAGGGGAAGTGTAACAAGCCAGATCAGTGAGAAACATATTTGTAAGTATGACAGTCCCAAGTAACTTTGCATGTTGTTTGTTTTGAATGTAACTCACCACTGAAAGTAGAAACAGCAAAACACAGTGGGGAAGTCTGGACCAAGCTCAGGAACTAATTTACAGTCTGGTAAATGCTGTACCCTATCTCTAACAGAGAATCAATTAAACACCTAGTATTTTCAGGCACAAACAAAAACCCTGGTGCATCAGACAACAATTAAAAGCACAAACATTAAAGTAATCAGTCACTTAGGCCACTGGGACTAAGTGTTGCATCACATGAAGAGAGTACTTTAAATGTATTTTAGATATGTGCAATCTCAAAAACAGATCTACAGCAGTACAAATTTACTATGAACAGTACATGTTCATTAGAGAAAAAAAAAAAAAGCCATCTTCCTTACCTGCTATTGCTTCCAGACTAGGGATTGCAATAGTGCTGTAAGTGCTAATACATTTACAGGACCACGTGGGAACTAAGGTTTCCTCTGCATTTTCCAGGCCAGGCAATCTGTCCATGAAGAAAGAGCCCCACTGTTTAGACACAAAGTAAGGAACTTTGAGCTGATCTCCCTGAAAGAAAAATAAATAAATATGTAAGGTTAAAAAAACCCCAAAAACTTCTTTATTCATCCCCAAGCATTAGTTTAAAGAACTCTAGTGTTTATCTGATTTTCTGGGAAACCTATATTGTACCTCAGGAGCAATGTGGCTTTAAAATATAAAGACAATAGCAATCTTCTTCCCGTAAGTCCCCAAGTTCCTGTTTATACAAATTATGGATTCCCTAGGACATAAAAAGTTAACTTTAAACATTTTTTTTAAACCTTGTAAGAAAACCCCTTCTATTTTTCCTGTTTTTCTGTTTTTGATAGTGTGAATTGCTTGCAGTCCTTCACTGCTGGAGATTCCATGATACAGCTGGGACCTCCTCCTGGGGGAAAAGGAGCTTCCTGATGCTGGGTGGAGTAATTGCAGAGAACACATCATGCCACCTGTGTTATCTATTTCTGAGCTGAGGAATGAGTGAAAACAGAGCCACAGAATCCATGGGGAAACATTCAGTTGCCTAGAAAATTGTGGAATATTAATTTTTTTAATGTATATTTTCAGACAACAACATCTAAATTAACTATGTTTTAAAGAAAGAATTGGGAAAACTGATTTTTTACCAGTTCATCTTGAAACATGCTATATACTGCCATGAGCAATCAGAAAAAAAATGCCAGGACACATCTACAGAAAGATGAAAAAAATGACAAACAGAACTACACCACAGAGAATCTGTTAAAGTAATTTGTGTCCCAAGTTACTTCTCAGACCTGCAGAGCACAGAGCAGATACCACAGCAGGTGCCTCCAGGTTTGTGAACTTTTGTACTTTATTTGCCATTTAACCCCTCTCCTAACAGTTTTGAGAATCTGCCAGAATCATTTGTGTTTATGACAGAGCCCTGTATCTTTTGATCACAAGGAAGCAGCTGATGCAGCCGAACAGCAAACACAGAGCCACTCTTGCCCTGAGTCTGCCTTACAGATTTTCCTCTGAGTATAGCTGGGGCTGGGGGAGGAAGTACTGATTTCAACAAATGTAGATAATAATTTCTGTCTTCTCATGTAAGTAAGTTGGAAAAAAAACCTTCTATCTTTTGTTGCAATTCAAGCATTTAACTGAACTCCTGGGCTTTTTGTGCAGGATTTTTGGAGTTTTTTTTCTGTCTTACACAGCAGGACAGCTTGTTACTTTTTTTTTTTTTTTTTTTTTTACACCAAATCTTATCTTTCCATGCAAATCCCAGGACTTTACATCAGTTATAATTAAGTGTAGATGCTCTGATGAGTTAAAATCTGTTTGACAGCTGGATGACATGCAGAAAACTCTTAAGGCTGTTATGGCTGTTCAGGTGATTAATCAAAACCACAACCCTGGCACTGGCCCACACAAGCCTTTGCATAAAAGACAGGGCCCTGTTTATTGACAAGAGAAAAAATGTGAGTGTTCTTAATTTTTAAGACAATTAAAAATGCAACCTGAGCAAATGAACTGTTTTTTCCAGAATTTTGATTCTACAGTGGGAATTTCTTCCTTATTAAGGAGGAGGGAGTTACATTTTGGATTTACAATCCAAACCCTTGGTAAAACCAAACACAGTGAGATATGAAACTTGTCATCAAGTCATCTGATAGAGAGCTCCCATCTTTTTTTTTAAATTGACTTATCTCCACATGGCAGGGCAGGTCTGGCATGCTAAATCTTGACTTTGAATCTGGAAAGAGCAGTTGAAACTTTGACCACATGCCTAGGAAATACAAGACATCCTATCCATCCCTAACTGATGCTCTGAAAATGTCCTTATCTCACCCACATCATAGCCTGCAATGAAGGACAGACCACATACCATGAATCTGTATCTCTGTGAAATGAGGCAGAAGTCTTCTCTTACTGTGGCTACTCACATGCCTGGAGGCACAAGCCCAGCTGTGGGGCTGAGGAGCTCTGAAAGATGCTCCAACCACTCCTGCAGTTGCCAGATACAGAATTTGCTCTCACAGCAGGACAGTGGATTCTGGAAAGTGCGCAATCCTTCTTTCTCATGCAAATCCCCCAAGCATATGGGTTTGCTCTCAGGCACATTGGTCAGACAGCAGCAGGTCAGATGCTGATTTTGTCAGCTGAGGGCAAAAAGCTTCAAAGAAAACGTCTTTATACATCAAGGAAATAGGGATGGTACCAGAAATCCCCAAGTTCCAGGGCCTTCCACAAAGTCACAACACCTGGGATACTTACTATCACCTTTTCTTTGCTAACTGCAGACAAATAGGGACTGTTAACAGAATAGACAGAGTCTGTTAATAGGACCCTTGGGTAACACTGATTTATCAGCTTACAAATGACCTTTCTAAAATACAAATTAGCAAGAGCTCTGAAGTTTTTCTACATTTGGTAAATAGATGAAAGAAAGTAAGAAAGACATAAAGGAGGCGGGAGTAAAAGATCAAGCTGTTAGTATTTTAAGGTACTACTTAAGTATTTAAGTATCTAAATATTTAAGTATTTAGATGCAGATTTGCCATCTATGCTAATATCTTTGTACCAAGCACAGAGCATGAGGAATACTTTACTGCATCCAATAAGAGTGATGGTACTGATGATTGTATGCTTTGTTCTGAGGTAGTAAGAGTACTACTGACTCTTGATGCCAGAAAAGAAATCAATGCTCAAAATAGTTTTGCTGGTGTAACAGTAAGTATTTGAGATGTTTCTGTCAGCACAGTTGTGCTGGCCCCAACAACGGGATGTCCCTGAATTACACAGGGACACATGTCCCTGAATTACACATGTCCCTGAATTACACATGCTGGGTATGCAAATGGACAAGTGAGCCATTAGTCTGAGTTTTGTTGCACAGGACCTGCCCTCCTACCCATCATGCAAATATAAAACACTTCACCCATGATTATTGCACCTAAACTACAACAGGGATCATTATAAGCAGACTTAAAATAAAATGTGCTGCACTTCAGGGTGCTTTAACTCACCAGGCTTCACAAGAGCCTATCAGGTTTTTCCTGAAAGTACTCTTAGATTTGTGTCAAAGATAATCAGGAATAAAGAGACAAACAGAGCCAAAAGGCATAAAGTAAATAGCCTTGTCTATGGTCACACCAAGGGAGCTAATGGGAATTTGGGAGTATAAGAGCCCTGACCTCTATAATGAACCAGTCACTAGGCAACATTGTAAAAATTAAGTTCTCCTTTCTAACTACAAAATTACTGTCCATATCCAAAAATTTATTCTTTGATTTCTGCTCCATTCATTCACGCAGCCCAAGGTTTTTTACACACTGACAGCTCCTCTATAATAATTTTCCTCAAAATCCTGGGACAAATTCCAGCTTTCCTTTGAGTGTTCATTGATGGAACTGATCACACATTTAAAGAACAGAATGCAAAACCAAAGCCTCCAGCCAAACAAACAAACCCCCAGTTCTGGGAGGAGGGGGAAATCTTGTTTCAACACAATGCTTCATATTTTTATTCGCCCTGCATGCTGCGATTTACTTAGAAGCCAAGTAACTGCATAAATAGTGTTTAGTTTGCTATTCTCTTGCTTATTTGGTTATGACTCACGTACTTGAAAGAACTGCAGTTGTTACCATAATTTCACAGTTATGTGTATCTGGCTTATATCATGCATTTAATTGAGGGGAAAATACAAAAACTGCAAATGAAAATGGAAATTACAAGTCTCCCACTTTGTCTGTGAGGAGGTTGTTTTCTTCCCCTCTCCCTGTTAGTGATGAAACACCAAACAACTAAAACCATGTTTTTGTCATTTCTTTTGGAAACATGCAATTGCCAATTAAAGTAATACTTTATTACTTTAATAGTATTTTGTAAAGAGTGATAAAATTGAGAGTTCCATAGAGTATTAAATTTTCAGTCCCTCTCTGCACACACAGCATGGCATGGAAAATCTACAGTAGTAGTGTATTTTTTATTGCCAATGAATGCTAAGGCTGATTAACCAGATGAAATCTAATCTGTTTGTGACTAATTTTCCAAAAACACCTGACTTTGTACAATCCTTTGAATTGGCTTTTCTCCCTTCTTAACCAAAGGGTTAATGGGAGAAGTTGCTTGGGGGAATGAAAATAAAACTCCCATAGTCTTGTAAAGGGAGTCCCTTTGAACTAGTCCTGTTAAGTTAGTGGTGTCCAGTCAACTGCAGAGATATGGATGTGACCTGTTGTTCAGACTCCAGTGAGCAGCATGGTAATGAAATAACACCACTGACCTGCCAGGGCCCCCCTGGTTCAGGTTCCTTTAATCAATGCAATTCATTTCTCCCTTGCTTGCTCGCTGTCACTGGTAGCGGATGTAAACGGAACAGGGGTGGCAGGGCTGGTGTCTCCCTGAGATACTGCAATCTCTTATCAAGACTGCTACAGTGTCAGTGGAATTCCAAGCACCTGTCTAAAAGTCTCAATTTGCTGCTTGACAGCTGCTGCGAGAGAGAAGATGGATCTTGTGGGCACTCGAGCAGAGGTGTTGCAACAAGGGGAAGCCAAATCGTCATTGTGGCCTTGGAAATGCATCGATCCATTACTCTTTGTACTTCCAGGAAAAGAACCATGTTCCTTCTGCCTGTTTAAAAATGTGTGCTTCAGAAGCATATATTGAACACTCTTAAGAAACCATGTTGAACAAAATCCCCAAAACCTTATAGAGATGTAAGTTTTACGCAGCAATGCAGCAGAATCTCCAGTCAGAGAATGAACAAATTTATGGAGGAGAATGAGTCCTTTTTAAAGCATTAATTACTTAAATCAAATTGTATTAACCTAGGAAGTGCTACTAGCTCTTCCCCACATCCCCTTCCTACTGAGAAACACATCCTTTTGATAGTATATTAATTTCTTTGTCTTCATTTTTGTTTTTCCAAAACCCAGGAAAAAGCCTTAACATTAATGATTACATTTCCTTATTTCAGTGACTGAAATGTCTTTGTCTGACCTTAGTTTAGAAATCAGGATAGTGATGGAAAATATGAGATGTGTTTATTAAAAAAATAAAGACATAGATATTACATCTATTGTTTTAGTGCCATTGAAGATACCCTTTTCTCCATTAAAACCAGGATCTTTTACAGCACTTGGATTAAAACCATACCTAGTATAAAAGCACCCCCCAAATATTTTCCATTGGTAAGTTAACTTTTAATCACAAAGAGTAACTATTTTAAAAGAAAAATAAAGTTTAGTGCTTTACAAAGCAAAGTGCAAAAAGCATATGTATCTCTCTGCAATTAGAAGAAAATAACCTATTTATTTAGTAGCAAATGAAATGAAGAGACACTCCAAATGGAGAGTGAAGCTTTGCTGCAGTTCCTACCCACATGGGACATGTTGGGGGTACAATGCCGCCTCATCATCCATCTCAGCGCTGTTTCCTATCTACTTTGCTCTTTGGCAGCAGAGGGGAGGATAAATCATCGTAAATTTCCACCTTCTGTGGGAGAATTAAAGGGTGACAGTAGTGCTAAGTCTCTACTTCCCAACTGTGATCAACCTGAAAATCACATTATTTATCTGAGATAAATACCAGTAAGTCTGCACTGGGCCACATTTTGAAGCCGTCCCTCTTACCTGAGCACAGCTGCCACCAAAATAACAACCTGTGAGGGAAGCAGCAAATTAAAAGCTCTTTGTTTATAAGGAAAGCACAAGCAAACCATATTTCACAGAGAGAAAGCCACCTTTAAAACAATGTAATAACAATTCCTCTGTGTTTACAGTTGGCCAGAACACACAGGGAAACACCATGAACTCAGCAGAGTTCAGGCGTTGGACTTGTGATAAGTGGCCATGAGATTTCTCCTTGTGGGATGGGGGGCAGGATCTTGTTACTAAAAAAAAGTTCTTGTTAAAGGAGAGCACATACAGCTCTTTTCCTGAGATCCATGGCTTAGCTCCAGGGAGAGCTACTATGCCACCCATGCATTGCTGAGCTGGAACAGAATGGCATCCTCCTGGTAAGACAAGGAGAATATACCTGTGGGGGATACTGATGCTGCCAGCACCCTGGTGAGATAAGTAGGTTCATTCTTAGTGCAGGTGACACGAAGCTTTTTTGTAATTTATTTTATTTTGTTCCAGGAAACATCTGCAGGAACCCATACCTCATATTTTCCTTTCTTCTCCAAGGGCTCAGATTCAGCCTTCGCAGGCACTGTACCTTTGTCCCCTAGAAGCTCCTCTAGGATGAAGACAGTTTCCCAGTTGCTATAGTGACGAGCTGGGAAAATATCTGAGTGCATACTGTCACCAAAATAAACAACCTATGAGGGAAGAAGCAAATTAGAAGTTCATTGTATATGAGGAAAACACAAGCAAGCTGTATTTCAGAGAAACAGAGCCTTAAAATGACTAATAAAAATTCCTCCATGTTTACACTTGGTCATGACATGCAGAGATCCTATTAATGTCAAATTTGGGGTTTTATCTTCAACCAGCTCCATACAGGAAAGGCTGGCCCTGCATACCCTCCCTGCTCTCGCCCTCCAGGGGCATTGGAAAGGGATGCCTAACTGGGACCAGCAAAAGGAAGTGAGAGTTTTTTGACTGACAGGAATAGCTTGATGGGAAGCAGTGGAGAGACTACCAAGAAAACACTCTAAACTGGAACAAGTTTTAGACTACTGGAAATGAGAGAGAACATGCAGCACTTCTTGATTACTCAGAACTCTTCTGTGTCCAGGGAGTAATTTATTCACTATGAAAAATGTTGCCACAACATCTTCAATGACATTTTTACCTATCCACACCTGTACTTAAAATAACGAAGTCCCAGTTTTCACTGATGCCATCTTTTAAACTTTATGACCTGTTTCCTCAGGGAGATTTCCTGATTGCAACCTGATTCTTCCCAAAGCTGCTGAAATGCTTAACCACTCATAGAGAAAGTTTACATCTAGGAAGTTTACATATTCTACTAATGAGAAGACAAATATGCTACTTCCAGTTCTGGGCTTCAGGCTGTTAGCAGCAAGCACAACCAGAATAGACATTTGTGACTAATCACATCAATAACTTTAATGGAAGTTTGTCTGGTGAATTCTTGACTGAAACAGGCTATTTTCAGAAAGATTTACTCTCACTTATAACATACCTTGGGATCCAACTTGCCAGTCATCTTCTTCAGTAGATCATAAAGCTGGATAGCATTACCTTGGGAATACCAACCAGGCTTATCCAGTGACAGCAGAGCCTCCTGCTCCTCGTCATTCTCTGAAATCACCAAGCAGAGTTGCATGCTGTTAGTGAGACCAGCCCATCCTCTTGTACTTGTGACATGTGTGAGGAGCTGCCTGTGCACAGACGGTCTGTCTTGACATTAAACCAGCCCCGGTGTCTGGCTCAGTTTCTGGTACTGACTGTGGATTCAGTCAAGGTGTTTGGTAGCTGGGGGTAGGCAGACATTTGTGAGAAAAGAAGCAGCTGAGTTTCATCAGTACTGGCTACAGAAGACCTAAGGAATTAAATTCATGAACTTTGCCACTAAACACTGCAGCAGTGGAGGCAGGAGGCCACATTGACCAGGCTAATGGAGCTGCTATAGATGAAGGTGAAACTGTGAGGTAAAACAGACTTTAGGAACAGCAGGTACCTTGCCATGCATAAAATGACCCACAGTTTTAAAACACTGACATAAACCCAACACAGACTGAAGTAGCTCTTAAAGGTGCTCACTAGCCTTAGACCACCACAAACAATGAGCAGTTCCAGTCATCATCCAGTTTTGAAGAAATGATGAGTGGACAACAACCACAGTGTTGCTGGTGGTGGTATAATCCATATTGACATGTACCCACTCTGGCAGTAGTGGCAAATTAAAAAAAATCAGTAGGAATTGAAACTCCTGGGTCATCACCCAGCTCTGCCACAGCCTTTGTCTCTGGCTGGCTCCAAAGCATGGATCTGACCCAGTGTCCACGTACCCTTGTTGCTTTCTCAACTCCATTTACTATTGCCAGATGAACTCCATTTATTTTCTTGCTGGAGCCAAAATAGTAGTCTCAGTGAACCAATAAACTATAATTTCATCAGAAATATTAATATTAATGTCTTTTCTCTATTGAACTGGTGAAACAAAAGGTTGATTTTGTTATTTAGTCTCAAATATGTCCTAATTTCATGCTAGAGACAGAAGAGTTAGAAACCAATACAGTGTTTAGATCTGACTTAGGTGTAAATAACATCAGAACTTCAGTTGTTCTCTTGCTTTACAGAATTTTTCAAAGTACTTAAAATGTGTTAGGAATAAGAGGAAAAGAGTGACTTTTACTTGGTTAGAGACTGCTGAAAGCTGAAGTGCAAATTTTGGAGGGTGGTGAAATGCTAAGACAGCTTTAGGTTTAAGAGCACTGGAGATGCACATTCAATACATCGGCATTTGAAAGGAATTAAAAAAGAAGCAAAAAGAGGGAACTGGATACGTGGAGAGAGGAATGAAACCATTCTTTACTATTATGATTCTACGAATTTGAAGAAATGGAGACAAAACAATTCTATATTAAGGGTGTTTTATAAACTAGGAAAAAAACAAGCAAATTCAAAGTTGACATTAACAATTCATGTAGAACTTGTGTGGAAATGTCTTTTCCTTTGTTCCTCTCCAGGAATGGAACAATAATTACAATAATAAAAAACAGGATAGCATCCATTAAAAAAAAAATCTTAACTTCCTGATTATTAAAACCTTTGATCAAACAACTTTTGAACAAACAGAAGTTGTCAAAACAGTAAATTTGTTTTATTTTCCTTGTGTTTTTAGACATATTTTTGGATGGTTCGCTGAACAAGTAGCCACAATCTTCAACTGACAGAGACACAAAAAAACAAACGTATGAAAACAACTCTTTTGAGATGCTATGGAGTTTTTTTAAATTTGTGAAGATTTGTACAGCTATTATTGTCTCCCCATTCAGTCAGTCAGGAAAATACTGGTGAAAAATGGAGCTTTTATGAGAGGTATGTTCAGAATAATGACAATGCATTTTCAGACAGGAGGCCTATGTATTTCAGCAGCTTCAAGAGGCTCTAGCAAAGAGCAAAACCCTGCTTGCTACCTCTATGGAATGGCATGAGGGGAAGTCCTGACTGGAACAATTCACTTTAATTACAAGGTAGAAGACCTCTCGCTCTGTGAGAGCTATTACTGTCACCACTAGCAATGGGATTCATCTCACTTAACTCAAGGCATCCGGAATTTAGGTTTCTAATTCACAGTTACAATCTGAACTACTTGGCCCTATGATAGGCAAAAGACAGTGCAACAAGCTTTTTCTATGGATCCCAGCTCTGGAGAAGGAAAGGATTTAATTAAGTTAGAAATTTTGCTTTTAGACAATGAAATAAGGGGAAATTAATTACCCCTTTAGAAGGAGGCAGCAAACAGCACTGAGATGTCTAGCTCATTATGGGAACACTTCGATTTTGGAAGAAGCTTCAGAAATTTGAGGAATTAGGAAAGGTCCTTTAAAATATTTGAGTTCTAGGGTAATAGGGATAATAACTCTGAATGGACAAACCTTGCCTTGAACCATCTCACATGGCTGTTTGTACTCACACATCGAGAGGTGACTGTCAATTTTATCACTGTAATCTGAAGTGGAAGGAAATTGACGTTTCAGTTGCAATAAGTCATTAATGAGATTGGATTCTAATTTGTTTAAATGCTGCATAAATATGACTATGGTACTTCCTAACATATTTTAGATAGTCCAAGCCTAACACTGGTTACACTCAGTCAAGAGGAAAACTGCTGCTGACCTTCTTTCCACTTTGCTGTTATTGATTCTTAAAAGTTCATCCAAAGGTCAGAAATGCTATAAATATTCTTTCAGCAGGAAGCAACATACATAGGCGGAGATGCTTTAGGTCTTATAGGAGGAAAAGGAGATGTCCTGACAATTTAAAACAGACTGGATAACCAAAAAGTATTTCTCTAATGATTTAGATGAAGTGACTTTCTTCCTTCTGAAGACTCACGTAACACTGAAACCCAGATTCCTGGCAGTAAAACGTGCCATGTCAAGAAATGTAAAGGTAACAAGCAAGTAAAATTAAAATAATTAAACCCAGAAAATAATTTTGTTAAAACACTTGTCGAAACCTAACCGTGATTCGGAGCAGTCTTCCTGAGGGGAAGTTACTGTTCCCTTTTAAAAACAATGAAAGCTTGACTCATGCTGGGGCAATATTATCATTGCTGGGATGGCAATTTCCATATAGCTTTGTCTAACAGCTTGGGAAATGGTTTCTGATTCAGAACTATACTCTCATTAACAAGAAGAGAGAAGTTTTGTCAGATAAACCAATTCACTAACAAGATTCAATATCCTTTTTCTTGTGAGAATTTTCTTGCCTACCTTTAAATGTGCATTGCAGCTTTGAAACATGGTTCGAGGAACATCTGGTTTCATTCTGAATGATTATGCAAAAAGTAATCAGTGAAGCTTATTTTCATTTAAATGACAACTCATGGTAATTTACTTTGGCAAAGTCATTTTTTGGGAAAGATTTTGTACAGCTTGCTTACTGCCATCTGCTCTGTGTCCTCTTATGCTGAGATGGGGAGGGTCTGAACCTGGGGATCTATCCCCAGCCTGGCTGGTGTTTACACCGTCAGACCCCAGCCCGTGGGATGCGGCTCTCGGTTCGGAAGCCCGAGGCTAAGAGAGAAGCTGAGGCAGGGGTGAATTTATGCTTCAACAGTTATTCATCTACACTGAGCCATACCTACACCCAGGTTAATTTTCATCAGGTCACCACCCCCGAGACACCACCCTGTGCTGCTCCTCTGGCTGGGTGCCCTGCAGCGAGTGCTGGCTACGCACTGGGGCCAGGACCCGCCAGTGACTCACCAAAGAGCCTGAGGACATCTCACATCTACTTGACTGGGCAGAGACCAGGGTAAGAAAGCAATTCCAAGTGCCCAGAGGCCCTGCCAGCTGAAAGTGTGCTGGGTTTAACCACAATGTGCATACAGCTCCCCTACAGGCCCTCCTTCTGCCTTTCTCTGGACAGCCTTTAACCCATTTCCACACAGACCCAGTTAGACTGGCTATTAGAGTTACTGGTCTTTTCTTCCCTTGGAGCTGTGCAGTAGAATGAAAAATGTGTCAACTCTGTCGCTGCTCGTGCCTGTACCTGCTCCTGCCTCTTCTTGCCCATGGGCAGCTCCAGTGGGCTCCCTCTGCTTGCAGGCACCTCATGCAGATGGGCTCAGGTGTTCAGCAACCGAAGCTCTCGTTACCAAGACAGGGGTTATCGTAAAACAAGTCCATTCTGTGATCCACAACTATCACACTGATAAGCCTCTCTGCAATTTTAAATGATGTCATTTCAGACCCTGAGGGGATTAATACAAAAGCTGGGTTATGTTCCAGTCTCACTTGCAAATACAGTCTGGTTGTGGATAGCATTTTGAGCTCACTTAAGAAAGACAAACACTCCTTTCCAAAAGGGAAATCAGGGAAGGAAAGCACGTTGTTTTACAAGGACAAAGGGACCTACAGAGGTGGGTTCTTCCAGTTGTAAAGATATGACACGATGGGTGACATAAGCTGTAGAGTTTCCCTGTGGGCATGTTCTCCATGAAGAAAGCAAGTACTTAAAATTTTCCTGGAGGTAAAACTTCATACTCTATGGGCACCCTTCTTAGGCTATCACCCAAAATTTTTGTGTATAGACCAACCAACTTTGCTGTGTGACTTCCAGGATTCACTCAGGTATTTGTGCATGTTTTGCCATCCCTGATTACTTCTATGCCCTGGAAGTAGCTGTGAAATCCACCTGCCAGTGCATCAGCAATTGCCAGTCTCCTGTCTGACTGGATGACTGCAGGGAAACTATAAAGAACAAATTATTCCCTTAACATGATGTGCTGAAATGAAAGGTTAAGGTTTCTCAAAATGACTTTCGTCCATCTCCATTCTTGGCTGTCCAATCTGTTTTTTTTTGTTCCTCAGAAAAAGCCTGAAGACCACCTCCTCTTCCTGCCTTTGCATCATTCTGCGTTTTTTGGGGTGGCTTATGGTTGGTGAGACAGAAGCTGAACTAATCAAAGTAAAAATACAGTTTTGAAAACTGGAACATGATTTTAAAGTTTACATAGGCAGTGATACCTCTTATGCTTAGCAGTGCCAACATATATGTGTTTGATCATATGGAGGATTAAATACCAATACTACTAAAAGCTGGCAACACACTGGAAGAACACCACAGATAAAGCTGAGGAAAAAATACAGATACCACCCTGTGGAAAAAAAAGAAACTATTCCTTAATAATCCATAGGTACTGTTTATCATATTACTAACAATTACTTTTCTCAGGAAGGACTTCTGTCCTTCCACTGTTTTGTAAAGCCTGGTAAGAGCAAAGTACAAAACAGGGTATTTTCAAATTGCTCTGGGCATATGTAAAAACCACAGATTCCTTTGAGCAGAAATTTAAAAAAAAAAAAAAAAAAGTTTTTACGTTTTTAGTTTTACCAAAATCTTTTACTCTTTTATTAAAAGCTGCCTTACTGCTTAAATTGTGCCAAGCAACAGGCTGTGTAGAGATAAAACTGAAGCTTTACTTGTTTATGAGAAAATCAGTAGTTCCTTTAGAGATGTCAGCAGTTAAGTTTCTCTGAAGTTTTACTTGTTTATGAGAAGATCAGCAGGTCCTTTAGAGACGTCAACAAATAAGTTTCTCTAGAAGGTTTTGATTGTTGTGCTACAGGAACTGAAAATAACAGCTCCCTACAGATTAAGTACTTTGTTTTCAAATCTTTCAAAGCATTAACTTTTTGCCTTCTCAGGAACAGTCTGGTTAACAAAGTGTTTCTGTTTAAAACACTGATATGATGAAATACAAGCAAGGCCATTTTTTTCTCAGAAAAATCACTTTTTGGGAAATGACTCTCTGACAAGTTCATTTTTAATTGTAGTTCATGTGCAAATTTAGTGAGGGTTTTTCCATATTTTATTTAATTGCACTTATAAATTAGAAAACTTCTACTTTGCAAGGATAAGTGGGACATAAATACATAATTTTGCTACTTCATTGAACATATTTTCTAAGAGTTTTTTTTTCCATTATGTTTTTTTAAATTGGATCTTGGAAAGGTACAAAATGGCAAGAAAAGAAATAAATTCCCTCTTTAGAGCAGTTTTATTCTGGATCTCATTAGTTTTGTAAGAAGATCCAGAGCCTTATAAATGAGGAACTTCCAATGTTCAAAAAAATAACCATGTTAAAATTAGTACCATAGTCTTCCTAGAGATCCCTATATAATTATGGAGAATTACAGGCTTTTCCAGAAAGCATTTCCAATTAAAATAAGTTAGGAAAGGTAGGTAACTGAGGGAAAAAATCTTGATATAAATATTCCAGGAATATACAGTTCATTTCAAGCACCTCCCATAGCTGTTCTTACCAGGGTGTACATGGGATGGAAGCAGAACACAGAGGGAAGCAGAGAAGATGAGATGAGGGCCATCAGAAAGTTCAGACCTAAACTGTCACTTCAGAAAAATGTCTCAATTTCTAAATTAAAATCAAAGTGAGACACACAAAGCATCTTCTTTCACTGTGTAGTCTGTAATCCTTTGGTTCACCCAAACCCTAGTGATACCTACTGAAAAAAGACATATTGAAATTTGCTCTTGGACTGTACTCTTCCCCACTGAAAATTGACACTGAAGTGTAATGTGGAAAAACTCCATGTCATCATTTACCTTGGCCTTAAACTTAAAAAACCCCCAAGGACCAACAAAAGAATAAAAGTTCTTTAATCCTCAGTTAAAGAAAGACTAAGAATTTTTTCCTCGTATCTTAATACTTCAGGGATAAAATATATATGAATAGACAATTTGATTCTGAACAAATGTAACCCCACAAAGCAATATAGGGGCCCTGCTGCAAGGGGCCTTTGCTTTTCATTTTTTCAATTCTCTAAAATATGTTATTTCAAAGGGAATAATGGTAGTGTAGGAGACATGAGCATGCATAGTTATTGCACATACTCATTTGCCTGGAATACACAATAGACACTTTCATTAACTTTTATATGAAAACTATTTCTACAACCAGGTTGATTTATGATTTATAAGTAGCTCAATTCTTTTTTCCTAACTTATTACACTGTCTCAAATCCCTACTTTAATTTTATTGATTTATTCTGTCTGAAGTTCCAGCTCCAAATATTGACTGCCTCTGAAGGGGGGCAGTTTTATATCAACATTTAAAGATTAACTTAAGATTTAAGATTCCAAGTGAAAAAAAAAAGGAATTAAAAATAAAAACAAATAAACAAACCCACACAGCTTTCTGCCTGTTAGCAATTTTACAAGTAGAGTTGCAGACAGTGGTTATTAAAGCCTTATTCAGCTTTAGTAATTAAAAAGAAGAACCCCACCCAACACCAATATTTCTGAGAACTGGATGCCTTAGAATGATTTGTCTTTTTCTCTGGAAATAAAAGCTAACATCTGAGACTACTGAGGGAGGGGTTTTGGCTCCTGTTGACCCAAGAAGTTTTTTTATCACATGGTAGCAGAGAAGCATTACATTGCACAAGTAAAAATCATACTGACTTTAAACCCATTTGAATATGGCTGTCAGGGAAGAGACCACCTTGGCATTGCTTCATATATACTAAATAGTGAATATTTTTATATTTATTTTTATATTTTATAGGTTATTCATAATACATGGCACTTCATGTAACAATCAAAGAGAAAATATTTAATTAGAATATAATGGCATGAAATAGTTAAGGACCACTTTCTCTTAGAAAGCATATAAACTGCCACTAATAGTTTAAAATCACAGATATGAAAGAATATGAAACATACCTACAATCACACAGTGTGGTTTTGTTCAGTAGCAAATACACTTCTTTCCTGATACATTTTCTGCCTTATATTTTGTTTTCCTTTGCTTAAGAAAATGGTCAAGGGACACCAAAAGAGTTTGGGACCTAACACTGATTTTAGATTCTCCCATTGAAGTCATATCTCTGTTCATGTATCATCAATGAATCCCAATGGTGGTTTTGGGATTCTCTACTGCACTCTACTCTACTGCACTTTATGCTATTACTATTCCTTCTAGATAAAAACATTAGAAAAGAAGGGAAGGAGAAGGTGTGAGCATGTGATGGAAGACAGAGATGTGACAGCAAATTCAGTCTTGAGGTGTGGGGACAATTTCATGGCCCTGTGACTGTGGATCACAGTCATGGATGAACTCAAAGGAGAGACAAAGAGTATGACACAGTTAGAACAACTGGCAGATATTTCAGAAGCTGTTTAAGGTCTGCTAAGGAGCCAGGTGTGTCAGGTAACACCAGAGTGAAAATCTACATGAAACCTTGTTCCTGTAGGATCTGTTGAGATACAGTACAACTTCACATTTAATAAACAAAATAAAAAATGATAGGCAATGAATGTTCTTACAAACAGGAAGAGTTCTGACGTGTGAAACAGCCACTGTAAAACTCAGAACAATGCAACTTTCTGGAGATGGCAAGTAAAAATGGAAACTATTCCTTTCTGGCAAAGTATGTTTAGTTATCCTTTGAAGGGAAGACACATGAAAGATTTTTAGTGATGAGCCTTCTGAAGAAGTAAAAGAGAAATGATTCCTTGGACACTTCCTAAGGCACAGGGAGGTTATTTCAGACAGCCAGCACAGCTTCACCAAGGAAAAATGCTGTCTGATCAACCTAGTGGCCTCCTGTGATGGAGTAACTACAACAATGGATAAGGGAAAAGCTACAAATGTCATATATCTGGACTCCTGTAAGGCCTGTGACATGGTGCCCCCCAACATCCTTCTCTCCTGAGATGCCACCTGGAGTACTGCATCCAGCTCTGGGATCTTCAGCACAGGAAGGACATGGTCCTGTTGGAGCAAGTCCAGAGGAAGGCCACAAAGTCGATCGGGAGGATGGAGCACCTCTTCTATGAGGAAAGGCTGAGAGAATTGTGATTATTCAGCCTGGAGAAGAGATGGCTTTGGGGTTACCTAATTGCAGCCTTGAAGGGAACTTACAGGAAAGATGTGGCAAGAATATTGACAAGGACATGTAGCAACAGGACAATGGAAAATGGGTTCAAATTGAGAGTAGCTTTAGATTAGATATTAGATACTGTGAGTATAGCAACGCACTGGCACAGGTTGCCCAGGGAAATTGTGAATGCCCCTTCCCTGGAGGTGTTCAAGGCCATGTTGGATGGGGCTTGGAGCAACCTGGTCCACCTGAAAGTGTCCATGTCCACAGCAGGAGGGTTGGAACTAGATGATCTTCAAGGTTCCCTTCAAACCCAAAACATTCTATGATTATCTTTTCAGTTCCTTATCTGTGCATTTTGTGTGGTTTGCAAAACCACTTGGGTATCTATATGAAAATGTGCTTTACCTTGTTTCTCAGAACCAAGAGCATTGTGCCAGCTCTCTCTTTGCAGGAGTTTCACAGATAAAATCTCTTGCTACTATTATTCCAGAAAAAATAATAATCTTTGGAGCATTCAGCCTTAGTCTGGCAGTATCACAGAGGCACCTGGAATCTGTGGACAGTAATAATTTATGAAGTGGTTTTACAGCAGATAAGAATCAAGTTAAAATTAACATGTTTGCTAATGAAAAGAAAAAGTCCTGGGGTCACTAACTCTGCCTAGAAAAACATGCAACAAACATATTGAAGTTTAAGACATCTAGAGCCCAATGTGAATAACAAAGACAGGCTGAAGAACAAAGAGAGTGAGGAATAAGATGATACATCACTTTTGTTTTTGAGCCTTCAGGTTGCAAGAATTCCCTTTGGAACATTAGCTACAGAGGAATTGCTACTCACATGAAGGATGCAGTGTCCCATGACCTCTTACCAGCCAAGAAATGTCCATTTTTGTATTCTCTGGCCTACTATTTCCCTGTACTTGGGGGGAGAGGCAGAGGTGCTCCTACATGATGTGACTCTCTACACACTTGATATTTACCCCATGTGCAATAAATCCACATCCGCTGTTTGTTGTAGATCTCCTCTTACACTTACCACTTTGCAGTTCTCCTGGGTGCTTCATAAACATTGGGTAAGCTGCAGCATTTCACATTCAACTGTGAAACTGAGACAGAGATCAGCTGTCATATCGAACAGAAGCAGACCTCAGCCCAGGCTTTGGTCATGGTTCCTCCACATGTTCTCAGCTCATTTCTATGGCTTCCTAACCAGCTCCTTTCACTATTTACTTCCAATAGCGGATCTGCAGTACAAAGACCAAAATGTGCTTTCTGCAAAAAACAATTCTACAGACTAACCTTAATAAAAGTTTGACATTTTGGAGAACACACAAGAGAACTCTAAAGCTCCTTAATCAAAACCAGCACATACAGATTCATGGAAACTATGCTGAAGGGAAGCTTTCTGCATCAGTTGCCAGCTTTTGCTCTGCCAGGAATGTACCATACACCACTTTATTTTTGCTTTACTGCAAACTGCCTCAATTCCGATTTCCAAATTGGTTATGAATCAAATCACAAGGTAACTCTTTATGAGGTTCTCTGTCTAATCATCTACTTCTTTTGAATTCTACAGATGAAAACAATTACACAGAGAATAAAGATGAATAAAACCTCAGGTAAAATAAAGATTAATAAAACTCCCAGCTTCTATCATGTATTGTTTATGCATATGTGATTTATGTCAAAGAATGTTTTCCCCCTGCAAAGTCATACTGGTAAGTCCCCCATGTCCCAGGTAACTTTTCTTTCTTCCAGGAATTCTGTTTGGATTTTGACACTGTTTTAAGAACTGTAATGTGAAGTTTTTTCTCACAGGTTTGCACTAAATCCTAGTAAAGTTTACAAACTTGTATTGACCCATCCCTCAGGCATCCCATCTTCTGTAGGTCCTATGCCACTTCTGCAAGACCTTTGGGTTCCTTGGGGCTCTTGATCAGCAGTGCAGGTCTGTAATTAGGCGATGAGCACACCTCAGCTGGGATTCAAACCCAGGTGCAGAAGTGCAGTGTGCTCTCCAACAGGAAGCACAGCACTGGGTCGGTGGCCAATGTCTCCTGTGTAGTGCAGGCTCTGCTTTTTGGGCACTGCAAAGCCCTCCACTGACCAGGTCTGTTGGCCCTTTATTGCCTACAGTGGGAGGTGGCTGAGGATAAATGATAGCCAGAGCAGTTTCTAGGCACCATGGTTTCTGTATCTATTACTGGTACTCAACTGTTTCAAAACAGACCTCTGATGTTTGACATGTGGCAGCACCCTTACAATGTAACTCTGAGCCAATTTTTGTTTGAGCGAGTATGCTGGTTTTGGCTGGAGAAGGGTTAATTTTCTTCAGAGTGGCTGGTAGGGGGCTGTGTTTTGGATTTGTGCTGAGCACAGTGATGAAAATAGAAATGTTTTTGTTATTGCTGAGCTTACACAAAGACTTTTTTGCTTTTAGTACCTCCAAGCTGGCTAGAAAGTTGGAGGTACCATAAGAGTTTGGAGGAGAAACAGCTGGGACAGGACACCCAAACCGACCAAAGGGATATTCCAGACCATATGAGATCATGCTCAGTATATAAAGTGAGGGGAAGACGAAGGTAGTGAGACAAATTTAGAGTGATGGAGTTTGCCTTCTCAAGTCAGTGTTATGCATGATGGGGCCCTGCCGTCCTGGGCTGAACACCTGCCTGCCCATGGGAAGCTGTGAATGCTTTTGATTTGAGTGCACAGCTTTTCCTTTTGATGCCTTAGGTTTTAACTTTTATATTTTTCAAATCCTTTACTGCTAGTGTAACTCTGAAGTTTCCTGTAGCTTGTTAAGTCCTGTTCTCTTATGCTAAGATAGACATAACAAAGCCTCTCTAGCTTGCTCTCCAAGGACACCCAGACCAAGAACTGTAAACCATCATCTTGGGGAGGGGGGACAAGCTTGGGGAAATTCCATCCTTGGCTGGGTTCTGGTTGGTGAATTGATGCTGATATCAAAGTGTGAAGCACTCGTGGCCTGTCATTCATTTTGAGATCCACTGAGGCAGGACCCTCTGGAGCCCAGAGTGTACCTCTGAAGGTCTTTCAAATAAATACCACCTTTATTCCTATATTCGTTTTTTCCTGTCTAGTCTCTATTTCTAGGTAGCCATTTAAGGCATCACTTTCACTATTAAACTGTTTGCCTTTATCTCAACTAATGAGTTTTCTACCATTTACCCTCTGATTCTCTCTCCAATCCTGCTGGTGGGGGAGTGAGTGAGTGGCTTGGCTGCTGGCTGGGGTGAAACCATGACAAGTCAGAGACTTGCGACTCTGTATAAAAAAATAGCTCTTGAAAATGATCCATTTCTCTGATACAGATTTGGCAAGAAGAAAAGCCAGATTTTGAATAAGCAACCAAGGGTGTAACATTCTACTTATAAACAGTAGTAGAGTCTGGTAGTAATCTACATAAATTTATAAGCTTTCTGGTGGGACATTTATTCTTTCATGGACAAAATAAACTGTATCTGTAGATACAAATAATGTATTTAACCATCTAATAATAAAAATGCACAAAACAAATCAAAAGGAAGTATGTATTCTCTTAATGCAAGAACATCTGTGGAGCTCTGCATGGTTTGTCTCCCTAGTGCTCCTCTTGGTCTTTTGAAATTTTCAATGTAGCTCTTTTCCCCCAGTCACAGACACTCTTGATGGACACTCTTGTATGTGCTGGGAAATAGAATGTAGGTGAAAAGACATTCATAACCATAATTCCCCCCTTCTAGAACTGTTGGTATTGAATCAAATTATCTGTATAAAAAACTGCTAGACATTCTTCAGCATTTCTTTGGAAGCATAAACGTGAAGGAACTGAAGGTAGTATTTCAGAATGGATGCTACTAATACTACAACAAACCCATGACCTTGGCATTATTAGTGCCATGCTCTAACCAGCTGAGCTAATATCAGGGCTAATAACAATAGGCTTAACAAGCCTTGCTCATGTATGGAAATGTGGATTTGCTTTTGGCTTCCATACAGAACTGGGTCTCCACATTCAGTGCAAAATCTTCCATAAATCCCAAGCATTTTTATGCATCACCTATTATTATTATACAATAAACATAGTCTAAGCTGAGTGCTGACTGCTTTGCTTCTAAATCTTGTCTGTCTCTTCTTAGAGAATATGGAGGAAAAGATCACCTCCTCTTAATAACATTTTTATGTCTTGGAGGAGAATTCCCTAAAGCCATATAATCTGTTTGCTGAAGAGTTTTGTCTGGAATACAAAGTGGCCATTTAGGTATTTTGGCTTTGGTTTTGAAAACACAGACTTAGGCCATGGTAGTTTATGCTCTGTGGGCACCCACTGGAGAGAGAGGATTGGCTTGACAGGCCCTTAGCTCATTCTGCTGTGAAAAGAAGCTGCATTTTTTTGATTAATTTGGCTTCCTAAGTGTGGGAGTTTTCCTGCCTTATCTCTCTGGTACAATCCAGATCAGACTGTATCACAGTTCTACTCTCTGCAAGCGTCCTGAAATAAAAGGCAATAAAGAAACAACACCAGAAGATGAAACATAAACATCACCTGAACCACTGATATGCTACTGTCTTCCAAAATAAACAACTAGTCAAGCTTATAACTTTCAATATTTTCAAATAATTACTGGATAACTATTGAATAATTTGATTAATTTCAGTATAGAATACATGAAGTTCATGGGTCCAATTCCTTGAAATTATAAAGGATATATTAATGAACCATAAAAATGAAATCTAGCAGAATTAATTGAAATAATATTAATTTTCCCATTATGCTAAATCTTTAAAGAGGGCTAAAAGGATTTTCACAGTCCAGACTGATGAGTCCTTATTCATACTCAGTTTACAGTTGTTCACTGCTTCTCCATTAGGACATTAGATATCTTAGGTGAATATGCAGATCTGCTGGAGATACGATTCAGGGGAGGTCATTCACTATCTTGGTTCCTTGGCTCAAACAGAAAAGCGAGTGCTTTTGTTTCTCTACCATTTGTTTATCTGGTCTGCCTGTGGGTTTCTTGAAGACAGAAACTGACTCTTATCACATCCTTGCACAATACCTTAAAGAAAAGATGATTAAGTTTTATCCTTCAAGGCCTTGAATATAACATTATAAAATCAATGGCTAGGATTTTGTAGTAGTGTTACTGTAATATTTATTGTAAGTCCTTTTGAAAATGAAGATATACTCTCCATACACAAAGAATCCTGTTTTGGAATACTTGGCAATTATGCTAATCATGTTTTCCAGTTTTAACAAAAGGAATATTGTTGATACCATGCTTTTGAAAGCAGCAATTTTAACTTTCTTTGAACTAGTTTTCTGTAATATTCTTATCAGCTCTGTGCCAAAAATGCTATTTAATATCAAAGGTAATCAGCTGAAGGAACCCCTGCTGTCTTTATGCAGAAGCAAGTTGCAGTTTTTCACTGTTTTGATTTTTGGATGAATAACTTCTTATTCCTTTTATCCTCTGAGATACTTTGAACACTACGCAAACATATAAAGACCTTGGCCTGACACATTTACTATAATTTTTTCTTTTAAAGAAGGATGGCATTGGAGAATGCATCCACAGCTCCGCCTTCATCTCAATGACAAAGCAACAAACAGATGCCTTACTTCAAAGACTGTTTAATTCTTTTCTTCTTAAAAAATTTTTAGAGAGACAAGGAGTTGTTTATGAGCAGCAATGGAAATGCTGGGGCCTATCTTCCTATGAAGTCGTTTATTGCTGTAGCATTCACTGAAAGTCTAATAGGGCGCAGAGTCTCACGGGTGCTTTTCCAGTAGCTGGGTCATTTGTAGCTAGGCTCTCATGGATGGGTACTCAGATATCTAATCAAGGGGAAGTTTATACTGCAGCCTTTCTCTGTGTTGCCAGTGATAGACCCATCTTTTCCTCTCCAGCCTGCTGAGGCTGTAATATCTCTGAATGCTAGGCCAGACTCAAGTGTGGTTGAAATTGCAGTACTGACAGAGGTTTGTAGTCGGGGATGGGTGGAAATTCCTACCCACACATACCACGAGATTGCGTAAGTCTCAATGCTTAGGCAAACAGAGTAAATTTAAAGAATTAGCCTGTGTCCTGGTAGCTATTCTGGCTAATATGGTGGAGCCAAAGGAGCTCAAGAAGGAGAACCAAACCCAATTTCCATTGGCCAGTTCAGTTGATAACCAGGTACCTCCTACTGCCAGCTTTAGGCTGAAATTCTAGCCCTTGGCCCATGCTCCAGGTTTACAGTGAATTGGCCAACAGAGTGCCCTCCTGGCAGAAACAGAGCTATCCTGCTGAACCTCCAGCTTCTGATGCGCTGTAACTGCCTGAGTGAAACCCATCATTCGTATAACAAATTTGTATAAATGATGTGATGACAATCTGGCCTCACAGCACTTCTGAAGCAAGCACCAGTAAAGCCCATCCAAAAACAACCCCAAGCAAACAGAACAAAACACACTCATGCCATTCCTCTGCCTAGGAAAAGGAATGGCTTCCCAGCTCAGATTTCCATTGCAAGGGAAAGTCATTCTTTGGCTACGACATGGTCTAGCTACTACAGAGTCACAACTTGAAGAACTTGCACCAGTTCAACCATGTCACTGCAGTAGTGGATGCACACACACCATCAGTGCCAACTGCAGAGTGTCTCTTGCATTTCATGAAAGGTTTATAAATGATGCACTGCCAATTAGTAATCAACTGTGCACTGTCAACTTCTAATTCATTATCTCTGTAGTGGAACAAAAATGTACAAAACGCTCGTTTTTATGAGGCAATGACCATCAAATACAGTAGTCAAGGACTTTGGAAACTATCAGAAAAAAAGAAGCCTGTGACTTTAACGATCTGCTCTGCAAAAGGATGTGAGTATGTGCTGGCCCGACTTTATTCTGATTTATGCACCTATTTGAAATGCTTTCACACAGAACTTCGTACTGAACACATAAAATCCCAAATCTAAATGGTCATGGTCAACTAAGGCTACGTTTATCAAACATTAAATAAAATTTAACTCTTAGAAAGAGTTCCTTAACCCGTGAAGACAGTTAAAAGACTGCCATCTTACCTATCCTGTAGATAATTACAGACATTGATGACATGACTAGAAATTATCGCCTCTATTCTCAAATGATTCCCAAAGTATTGATTTCAAACTATGCGCAGGTACTATCTAGCAAACCTTAAAAGGATTAATTGCTGAATCCTTTTGATTACAAGGTAACATCTGTTGATTTTTCAAATGTTTGTCTATAGCACATAAATAATACCAGGAAACCAGAAGCCTCTGAGACAGCTGTTTACACTGTCAGAAAAATAATCTGTGGAGTAGCTGATAGCTTTGCAAAGAGAGCACACAAAGTGGAATAGTTTTAGACTAAGATCATTTAAACAAAGGGTAGGAGGTGAAAACAGTCATCCAAGAAGCCTGACATTGTGGATTTTTTGAAACACTCTCTGAGCTTCTCGAGTGGATTATGAATATCTATATGAAAACAAACCCTGGTATATGAGATGAAATTTCTTTGTGAGTGTCTCCCACTGTCAGCTCTTCTGGCCTCCCCTAGCCTGCTTGTCAGAAAAGAGAGTCAGGCACTGATCATGTTGCTAAAGAGGATGTCATCTGAAGGAAGCATCTTTATGAGGTGCCTCCATAATCCTTACAGTTTTTCACAATAAAAATTAAAACCAACCAGGTTCTACCACTGAATAAGAATTATTTTCATATAATCATACATACCAACCAGTTGTTTAAAAAGAAACTTCTTTTTCTTCAGAAATCATGGATGAAATGAAACTCCCTGGCTGAGATAAGAGTAGGGAATTATTTCTCAGTGGTGGCTTGGGTATAGACCAAGATACTTTATCCCTTTCACCAGTGGACCTCCTACTGCCAGCTTATTACAGAACCTGTTTCTGACATTAGAGCAGTAAGGGACTCTTGATCTTAGTGTCATCATCCCGTGAGGTCCAAAAAGATCTAGTTTTGAAAACTAGAGTACAAAATATCATTACTTGTTAGCTATAATCTTTCTTTTTCTTTCCTAAATAGCTGGAAAATGCATGAAAAACAGTGCCAGTACACTTCAAAGAATTGCTAAACAGCACTTCCTTAAAAAGTGTAGCATTGCTTTTAAGGGCCATATGGCACTGTGGGATGTTATAACAACATAAAGGTAGTCATTTTAGAAGAGATATGGGAAATAGTCACAGACTTTATACCTCTTGAGTAATCCAGTGTGCAGCCAGCACAACCTTTTGCTCTGTCACAAGCTCCCAGCAAAAATGCATTATGTTGTCTCATGTCATAGAATATACCATGACAGACTGATATGAAGAGGCACCATCTCCAGAAGAATGGATACAAGCACAGCTGCATTACATAAAGGAACACCCTGAGCCACTGGAGGAAAAGACTACACAGGTGCCCTTTGCTGGTGGTGGTGTTATTCTTCTTGTGCAGAATGAGAGGTGCAAGAAGAGGAGGCTTCCCTGCAAAAGCCCTTTGTGGGCTTCCCTGCAAAAGGCTTCCTGAGCTCTGAGACCCGTAGGAGGATGGTGCTGCATCCCCTGCTGTGGCTGGAGCTGCCAGTCTGCCCAGTGCATGGGTGCATCACTTAAAGCTATCTGACATATTAGCCTTATTGCAAAAGTCCTCCTTGAGGCAATGGTAGAAGTCAAAAAGTAAAGACCTGAAATCCAGAAAACCCCATCAGCGTGAAATCCTTTCCTCTGTATGTTTCCATGTGCTTCTCTGCTCTTACTCAGCCTCTTCCCATGCTCTCCCTTTCTCACCACCTGGCTCCCACTGCCCCTCTCCGATTCACCTCTGCCTCGCACGAACGCCCTTGAGCCCCTCTGCATTCAGGTCAGGAGATTTTCCTTCCTCCCCTTGCTCATGGAAGCAGCAGTGGGCAGCTGAGCTCCAGTGAGAAAGACGTGTGAGGAATCCACAACAAACAGAAGAAAAAGTCTTATTTAATCCTAGCAGAGGCCTGTGTCTGGAGGCATAGACCAAATCTGTGGGAAATAAAACAGTGAAGGTCTGCTGAGGGCTACAACCCATATATTTGAGTAAGGATTCACATGTGCAGCAGAAGATCAGGTTCCTGTTAGGACATCGAGTTCTTCACTAAATATTAAGTTTCTGCATAAAAATACCAACAACTGTGCTGTCATATGTGTGACGAGCTAAAGCCTAAATCAAAAACTATTTTAAAATTTGAATCTACCCCTAAATATGAAGATCTAATGATATAATGCAAGATAAGATTGGTAAGAAAACATAATTGGAACAACTAAAATAGCAAAAATACTAGCTATGCTTTAATACTTTAACCTCACAGGCTGATGAACAAAAAAAGAAATATCTTTTTCTTATCAAGGTAGCCTTCACTGTGAGAGGTAGTAACAGAGATACATGTTATACCACATATACAATTGAGCTATATTGTAGATTCAATTCAATGCATTTTGGTTGTAAATTATAACAGAATTTTCTAGAGGTGGCATTTATATTCTTCAAATGAGTGAATAATGAAAGACTATTTAAATGAGCTATATATAATAGTGCTATATAATGTTTTAAAATTTCCACATTTCAATATATATTCTATAGTTTTACTAAGGTCTTATAAAATTTACAGGGTACATATTCTTTGATATTCTCCTGGTGGTAAAGGCAGAAATCACAAATAAAAAGAATAACCTAAAAAGAAGTTAAATTCCTTACACATGAAAGAAGGCACCTCCTTTCTCACCCCAGTCCTCAGGCCTAGAAATCCTTAGAATATAAATGCAAAAACATAGTTATATAGGATCAGCCCTGATTCTCCACCCAGTTCTGTAGCCCATCTCTAGCATAGTCAAGCCCAGATGCCACAAAAGATGGCAAAAGAAAACTCCAGTAGCAGACATGGGATCACCACCTTCTGAAGTCTTGCAGTCCCTAATAACCAAAGATGGTCTTCAGTCCAGAGGGATGGTGTTTTATATCCTGTCCCCTTATTTTCTTTTCTAATTGGTCCTTTCAGCTTATAGAATTTTCTCTTATTTTTAGAAGGCTGGAGAAGCATGACTGAAGGAGGAAAAAGGATTGTGCACAGAATTGTTTAAATAGCAGTTACCAGAAAATCATAAAAAATTAGAGGACTGAAAGTTTCTTAGATGGGAAGCTACATTCTGCAGCAGAGGCACCTTGAGAGGGACAGAAATTCAAGTTCAGGAATAAGGCAGACAGCCTGAAAGTGTGACTGAATGCAGGCTTCGAAATGTGGCATCCACTGGCACTCCACCAGCAGAATTGTTTTCAGCCTGTACAGATATATACACATACACATGAGGCTATACATAATTTTAAAAGTGTGAATTTTAAATTCAGACACTGAACAGCCAGCAGTGCATTTTCAATTTATCAAATAAACCCCAGATCAGAAAAGACAGTAACTGCACCTGAGCTAAAAATAAAAGATATATAAGCCTTCTTTAAGACCAAGCACAATTCCCTGTGAATAGACTTAGAGAAGGATTTCAGAGAATTTAGGGTTATCTTTAGCATTTAAATTATAATTTTGGATTGTAAAAGATATATTTGGCAATGATCACAGCAGGCTAGTAATTTGATATGCATTAGAAAGTGATGTGATAAAGGGAAAGCTCTGTTGCCAAACGTTACAGAAATCTTCATGTATTGCAGATTATCATATAATTCACCACCGTATTTTCTATTTATATTCCTTCAAGCCCTTCGTGGAATGATAAATTATTTTAAGATGGATGTAGCTGTTGAAAGCAAAGAAAATCCCTCATTGTCAACATAGGATTTACACAAACATTTTCAACCTGATCCTTAGATCCTGTAGCTTAAGATATTATTAGTCCTTTCGAGAACCATGAGAAGAATTTCCCTATGTAAAAGAAAGTGAATAACAAGTAGATTATGGAGTATTCATATTATGGTAGCAAAGTCTAGGGATTTTTTAAGTACAGCACTGTTCTCACAAATTATATCCTTTGCTACATAACTTACCCTTAATTATAAAAACTGTTTTGCCTGGTAAAATTAAGTGTAGCTGTCCTAAAAGCTGTAAAGATACATATAAACTGTTCCTCCACTTAACAGGATGGTACTTTGAAAGACAATTATGCAAAATTAAATCATTAATTAATGTGCTTTTCAGTGCCCCAGTCACACAAATCTTTCTGGCTTTCAAACAGTGTTTTGGTTGCTTTAAATGATGCGCATTTTGAAACTCAAATGAAATCCTGATGCAATTTTAATTGAGCAATTAAAATAATTTTTCATGGTTTCTGAATAGATTAGCTCTAAAATTACTTGTCTACTGAAAAAACCCACTTTTTCAGAGCTGTTACTCAATATCACATTTCCAGACAATGCCTCCTTTGTCATCTCGTCCTGTTTCTCGCTGTCCTTCAAATGCCTATTGAACACAATTGCCTTTTGAACTTATTCACTGAAAAGAATTTATCCTTCTCTTTAGTAGGCTCCCAAACAAAACCTTTCCTTTAGTAAATCTGCAGTAGAAGTCCTGTTATAGATAAACATATATAACATTTAGCACCAGCACACAATGCAACACAATTCAAACACTTGGGATGTTCGAAATTACGAACACATTCCTTATTTTGTGCCTTATCCTTAAGTCCATTTATAACACAATAAAATATGGTATCATTAGGAATTCATTGCACCTCAGACCTACTGATGGTTGGAAGAACACGGCTGAGACTCAGACCTGGAGAAACAAGCAATTACTTCAGTTCATTTTATACAATGCATTTCTTCCTAGAACAAGTTTTTTACATCTAAATTACATTAGCAAATGTTTGGCCTCTGTGCTTTAAGAAAATATTTACTATGATGACTACCGATAGATTTTTTACCTTTTTTAAAGGAAAAAAAAGGAAATTTTGTCTCCCTGATCTGTAGCACACTGGCCAAACTCTTCTGCCTGAAGTCTGTAGTGCTAACAGGAAGAAAGTAGAAACAGAAATTTTGCATTTTCAGTGGTTCCGATATGAAAGAAAGCCTTAAAAAATTCTGAAAACTGGAATACTGCTCCCTGTTAATGTATCAGAAGCTTCACCGTATACTGTTTCAACTGCTGTGAGGAACACAGAGGGAGGGCAGCAAAATAAACATAGAAATGTAATGTTATTTCAGGCATTTTCTCATATAAGTGCTCCTACTTTTACAGTTTAAATTTCATGTACTCTTAACAAGTTCTACAGTAGCTGTAAACACATCTCTAAAAACCTGTCCTATGTGTTCATTCTTTGCTTTGAATGTTGTAGTTGGTCTTTCAGAAGAAACCAGTTACTGTCATTCAAATACAAATATATTAAAAAAAAAATCCACTCCCAGGTTAGTAGTTTCAACAAATTATTAATCTGATGATTGCTTTAGTTACCTTTGTGTCCCTTATCTATTTAGATAGTGAAGTGTCCAGAACAGAAATGACATTTTATTTTTCATCAATAAGGTACTGATGTAATGAGTGATTGACTGACATTTGGTTATACCACATATAAACTGCATACCAGTTTTTACCAACTGAAAACCACTAAGGCAATAAGAGGGCTCCAGATAATGCTGTTCCTGATTGAAAGCAGAGAAAGAAAGAGCTTAATGAAAATTGGTCCCTACAGTGTAATGTAGTGATTAAGCCAATCCTACACAATATCAATGGAGACACTAACTTGATCCTCACCCTCTATTCTGCCCCTGTTTGCACAAAAAAACCCCACCTCATCAACGTATCCTGGAGCTTTTTGGCTGTCTATTAAATTTACTGAAACTGTCCAACAGGTTCAAAAGTTGCTGGCTGGATTACTGACAGAGGGACACAGCAGGATTTCCTTAGGAAGTCAGGCTAATCAGATTGTTTAAAAGAAATCCAAAGTGAATTACATTTTATTTTCAGTTTTCCTTATACAAAATTAAATCAAATGGTTGCAGAACTCAGCCTTTTTCACCCTTTATGATTTCACTCCCCTCCCTCCTTTCATATAAATAGTTTCAGTTTTCCTTCTGAGATATTTCTTTTTCTCAAATTGTCAACTTGGCAACTATATGAACTAATCCTTTAAAAATCACACCTAAGATACATCTTACTTATTTTCCTATATAAATATGTGAAACATTAAAATGTAGTTTCAATATGTATTTCTTCTGCTTGTTTCAGTTTTACTGTAAAAGTTCCACAACCAAAATTTCTTTTGGGCTGCAACACTGACTTTCCTGTCATAAAATGATAAAATATGGTTCAGTGTATGCTGATTTCAGTTATTTTGGCTATAAGATTAATTTTCAGGTAATATTTAATCATAAAGGTATTTACCAAAATATGGAAGAATTAACTGTCTTAAGCAATGTTACATTGTTATTTGTAGTTCATGAACACTGCACTTACAAAACCTCTTGTGTTAAAACCTTAATTACCTAATGGACAAATTGCCAAGTGTTTCAGATTGTTTTAATTGTATTAAGTGAGTACAGAGGCACTTCCTTTTCACCTACTCTATCATTATTTAGCCAAAGTAAACACACTTAGTGCTGTCAGATTTCCATCATAAAACCTTTCCTTCAGCTTTGCAATTTTATTTGTACAGTTCTCTGAATTTCCTTTAAATTCTTAAAATATTCCTGCTATGTTTTTTCCAGAACTAAATTTTGTTTTCAGTGCATGACCCTGTCAGCACCATAAAGAAAAAGATTCTTTTTCATTAATGATGCAATATCTGAGCTCCAATGTAATTTTAATTACTATCATAGCTCTTTTAGTTGTCCTCAACACTATAATTTTTAATTTCTCAGTGATTCTCAGTCTTAACAGAATTTTAGGAGTCTACTTCCCACCCCACTGCCAGTGTTCAGTCACCTTAATTTAATTTCTCTTTCTTTTCTATTTTTTTTTTTAATTATAAAGGGAAGCAGATGAGAAGAGACTTACAGCTTCAACTTACCAAGAGTTCGGAAAGGTCTTTGGTTTGGTGTGTGGGAGAAGAAACCAGGCTTCAAAGCATTTGTGATCAACATGTCAAAATACTCTTCGAAATCATTCCTAGAGAGTAAAGTAAACATGATTAGCTAAACTAACAAATTAGCTAGGATGCCACACAATACTCTTTAAGACTTAAGGAAATATCAAAGTACTTCTTTAAGGCACTTGATTCTGTCACTTTTTTTTTCAATGCTTGTTCTGTGTCACTATTATCCTTCTTTTCCTGAGCTTGTCAAAAGGGAGTCAAACTCACAGTGGGTGATCTTTGGGAACACTCATTATTTGTAGAAAAGATGTTCCTTGATCTCAGGAGAACAGATGACATATTTTTAATCTGGGAGGGCAGCACATGCATAGATATGCACAGAAAGTTGTAAATGAGGGATTTTCTTTTCAAAGGAGAATATATGAAGTGAAGTGATGGGGTAGGAAGCAACTGAAGACACTTTAACACAGGTGCTACTACTGTTGGTACCTGTAGGTATGCACAGGCCTAAGCTGCCATTGGCAGACAACAGAGATCTGATTTACAGCCAAGGAAAATCAGAGTGTGATTTCACATATTCCAGAATTGAAGCACCATTTGGAAAGCTGAATTCCCTCTTCAGACTCCACTGGCAGCTACATCCCTGCTGGTTACAGGGAGGTTGGACATGTGACTACAAATAAACACCCACCAGCTTCGAGTCTTCATCTGCCAGCTGAATCCCACCACTAAATTCAGATTTTTCAAAGATCATTAGGTTCATATATACAGATTGTTATCTGAACTGTGGAAATCCCATAAGTTTAAATGGGTTTGAATGTCTCAACATGATATATAAGAAAACATTCCTCATCTATATTAGAACTATTTCATTGCTTAGGTGACTTCATTGCCTACAATATCCAAAAAATTATGGATACTCTTGCATGGAACAAAGAAATCACAGATGGCAAGTCCAGGATGGACACAGGCACTGAAATGCTATCAGAAGTAGAGGAAGTTTGTTGGAAGTAAACCAGTTAACTGTGTCACTTTCAAATAATTAATGATCTTCCATAGGAGTGAGATATCTTACCAAATACTGAACGCTCTTCCTAAGAGGGACAGCATTTAGGTTGTGCTCAAAATTACATTTCAGCCCTAAAATAAAGGGCCTGTTCCAATGAAATTTTAGCTTTGTCTAATTTTTCTCCACTTGTGACCATATGTAAACCTTCACCTTTTAAAAAGAGCCAGTATCGAATATTACAATGGTATGTTTTGAAAATTTGCTTTTATGCGAAAGATTCCAGATGCTGAGCAAACAGGTTGGGCTCTTCTGTCCTCAGGTGAAAAGTACTGACAGAGATAAACTTTTCAAATTGGTGTCTGGTGCAAATAATGCATCCATGGGTAAGTTAAGTTTGAATTTGCAAAACGAAGGAAAAGTTTCAGGAGCACAACAAAGAACAATTAACAAGTGAGAGGATGGGAGGAAATGGCCTCAAGTTGCAGCAGAGCAGGTTTAGACTTGATTTTTTGAAAANATGACTTGTGGAAAAAGTGGCAAGAGCTTTGTTTAAAAAAATTGAAACAGAACAAACAAGTTTTCAGAAGATTTGGTAACTTTTTATTGATCTATTGAAAAATTATGCTTTGTGTGAGGAGATGTGTTACCTGTGGTCTTTTTTGACACAACATACTCAATCTCATGTACAAAGCTATTGGTTTTATGAGAGCCCTTGTGTTACATTACTATGTAAGACTACATATAAATCAAATCTGTTCCAATTACTGCCTTTGTTTGGTAGAGTGGCCTGTGCTTACAGTAAATAGCTAACACAAAGGGTAGGATGTATCTCACACATGTTCCATAACCTCCTGAAAACTGCACATGGAATTCAGATAGCGGTTGACACCACAGACAGAGCCAATGGAGAAACATCCACATTCTTGAAAGATAATTCATCCCACTTATTTCAGACATAATTCTACAATGCAGAATGAATTGCCAAGGAAAATGCCCAGAGGTTTCTCTCCACTAACCACAAAAGGAAACAAAATGACCAGCTTCAAAAAATTCCTCACTTTTAGGTGGCTAACATTCCTGAAAAAGTGAAATACACTTGGCTTCAGTGACTATGTGTTGATTGAGTTATCTTTAGGCGTGCTCCTGCCAACAATTAGATATTCAGTTAACTGGAGAGCATGCTCATGGTAGGTAAGACTGAAAAGTGACACCCTGATGCTGCTGTGTGAATGAACAGCTTTTTTAGGTCTACATCTTTTATATACCAGTCCCAGCAGTGTGTCTGTGCTCTGGCTGGGAAACAGTTCTCATTTTATTTCAAAATGAAGTTTTTTCTTACACTTCCTCTCCCTACCAAAATGTCTTCTAGTTATGGACAATTTGATCAGATGAACACAACTGGGCTATTTTGCTCACAAAATAGTAAATTATACACTTAAGCATGAATTTCCAAGCACAAATTTTAGGAAGACAAAAATTTCTTAGTTGAAAAGGAGCTTCTTTATTAAAGTGCAAAAAACCAAACAATTACAAGGTAAGGATATTAGGAGTAAGAGGCTCCACATAAAATTTCACATGAATCTCTGTTTTCCGTATTTATCATAAGGGTTTTTTATTTCATGCTATACAGTTTTGGATTTCTCAATAA
>VZTN01001870.1:2166-119345 GCA_013400515.1 Erpornis zantholeuca | reverse complement strand
TATATAATATAAAATCCCAACTCATACTGTTGGGATGGGTTGCATTAGGATCAGGATGTTTAAAGGGAAAAGTGTAATGTTCTGCCTTAAGGAGAATTTGAGGAAATCCTACAACAATGTGCATCAGCATAAAGCAGAATTTGATGTCAAGGGATGCCAGTAATTGTACCATTACCTGTGCCAAGTGACAGATGATTTAAAGCTAAGCCCAAACATTGATGTCCTTTGCATGTGAGCTTCCCTGCCCTGGGTACCTTGGGCAGGGATGAGGATGTGAAGAACATCTCAGCCTTTTCCCTGAAGGCCTCTCCCTCTAAGGGGTGATTAGGCACAGGGAGGTGTAACAACCTTTTTTCCCCTGTGCCCTTGGTGCAGGAGTGGTTCTGCCCCGAGCCAAACTGGGTCCCTCAGGAAGCCTTTTCGAGGTGGGTTTCTAGCAGTGCAGTTGGCTCCCAGCCTTCCAGAAAGCCTTGGACACAGCAGGGATTTTCCTGCTGTTTGCCAGGGGTCTCATTTTCAAAGCTACGGCAGAACTGGAGACAGGGTTTGAGGAAAATCAGTTTAGACCCAAGACAATTTAAAATAGTTTTAAGGGTGAAAAGCAGTGAAGAACCTGTGTTGGTCCTGTTGTAAAAGGTGCGTATGTCGTATCTGCCAGGAACTCCACTAAGTTTTCATTTCTCTGAACTTCTGGCAGTAATTTTTTTTACAGAAAGAGCAGAAAAAATCCCCTCCAGCAGTATATAGATATTTTTATCCCAGCAAATGCCTAATGGTATGAGGATTTCTTTGATGACATGAAAGATTTATTTAATGCTGCTTTATCCTTTGGTAGCCCATCCAAGGAAAACAACACTGGTATTTGTGGATTGCCTTTGAAGTTGGGGGGTTTGCCTCCTGAAGTGCCATGGCAGAGTGTGTGAGTGAAGCTGAAACAAAGTTCTCCACTTTTTTACACCTTCCTAAAATTATACAGAAAACAGGCAATGTTATTTAAGAGTAACAGCACATGGGAAACCTGCAAGAGTGAGCAAGCTGGGGTCTCCTCGGAGGGTGATTCCCTTTACCCCTCTCTCTACAACATTGTGGAAAACAGGAATTCTGCATGAGCTTTGTGCCTGTCCAGAATCCTCTCCCCTGCTCTGGGGTTTCTCTGCCAGCGAGTTGTGACCCTACCAACTGTTAGGGAAACAAAAGCTCTTTCCAGCTGACATTGCCCAGAAATAGCCTGCTGTCTGAAGTCCTTCCTAGCCCAGCTCCCCGCTCTCTATTTTAGCATCCCACCCCAGTTCTGTGGGGAAGATCCTAAATCTGTCAGGTATTTTTTCCTGCAGGCCTGGCCAGGAGCACCCTGCGGGCTGGGCTGCAGGATGCTGTGCCACGGCCTCCTTTTAAAGCACAGGGCACAGAGGCTGCTGCAGAGAGAGGTCAGAGCACTTCGTGGCCAGAGATGCAAGGGAAATGCAGCTTCAGACGTTCTCAAAGACAAATTCTTGCAAAGGCTTTCAGGGCAACAGATATGTAATATCTCAATTTTATTCTGAAGCTGTCAGACAATAAAATAACAATGAGTCCCTGGCCTGATAATCACATTTCAAGCAGAAGGTAACAGAGAAAAAATACTTTTATTTCTCAGGGAAAAAAACTCTGAGTATGCAGGTTATATGCTGACATCCAGAAATCCTCCAGGAGCAGCCAGTAGACACTAGAGGGCAAACTGTGGCATTGCCCATTTAGTTTACTGATAGCTGGATTTAAAACAAATAGTGATATCAAATGATATGCACAGTGCAATGTACTGACAGGCTTCCTGAGATGTATTCTGCAGAAAAGACTTTGTGTGTGTTATCTCTGTGTCATAGACAGAGCAGGGTGTGGGATTGTGGATGCACATCCACTCCTGGACCTGGCTCAGAAAAACAGGTGCAAGAATTTTGTTTGATCAGACCTGTCCAAATTATTGGTGTAATCATTGTTCTCTGCTTAAATTATGAGTTTCCATAGCAGCAAACATAATTTTATTAATTGGTAGGAGAAGTAGGTGAAACACCAAAAATTACTTGAAAATTTGTGATGTTATTTTATTTCAGCTTCCTCTGTTTAGAAACAGCTTCTATGGGATTTGTTGATGCATTTTCAAATATACCTTTAAAACTTTCCTATTTAGTTTTAGCAACTAAATGCATTAGTTCCACCAGAACAGAATATATCTACCATACACTCTGAACCCTGGAGCTCCCCTCCCTCGTACTTTGCAGGGAAACTTTGTGTTGGGAACTTGAAAATTACGGATGACACTATTCCAGCTACCTACATCAAAATTTCTTGATTGCTTTACAGACTTGGCTTACTTTGCAAATCCTGCAAGTACATTTCAATCAAGCTTGAATTTGACTTAAAAATAAAAATATTTCATCCAAGAAATTGGATTTTTCAATTTATTATAACTTTTAAAAAGATTCAAGCTCGTGTGGATGACCCAATATAGTATGACTATGATGTTTTAAAAATCATCAAAGCAATTCTCTCTTATCATGTGAATTTGCTTGCAAGTTTGACCTTACTTGCTACATTTTCTACATGTACTGCAGTGCTTTAACCACATCATTTCCAGTAATCTTTCATGGCTGCAGCTCTACTTAGAAAGTCAGATGGATAATAGCATTTCACTGATGTCCCTTTTCTTTATATCAAACTAATCTGAAAATTGAATGCATTGAAGTTACAGGAAAATTGAAGGTGAAGCAAAAGCTCTTTATTCCTATGGAAATTATTTATGATTTTTTCTATACATCTCATGAGTTAAAAGGTGCAGTAGACAGAATGATGTTCCTCTCTTCATCTGTGAAATTCAGGAAATGATAGCTCTTATTTGTGTAATCTTAGTGCTGTTGTAGGGAATCGATTGCTGTACGAACTGTACAAGTCACACTCTGGCATTTCCTACACAGATAAATCAAAATGAGTCTCTTCTGCACATTGGAGTGAGACTCGGAAGAGCAGATGACAGAACTTATTAAGGCTGTGAATCAAGTTTGAAGGGGCTGTGGTTCCACCATCATACAGAGAAGTGGTTTCTGAGGTTTCTAGAAAAGATTGTTTCTTGTTGATCAAAATTCCAAAAACAAAGTAGAAAAAATAATCTCTTGTTTTATTCAATGGTTCTGACTCTAAAATTCTATTCTAAAATTATTCTTCTCACATTGTGTGGGACCCCAGCACTGGTGCTAAGTCCTCCACTTACCAAGGATCCCAGAATCATGGAATAGTTTGGGTTGGAAGGGACCTTGAAGCTCATCCCATTCCACCACCTGCCATGGGACACCTTCCAGTATCCCAGGTTGTTCCAAGCCTCATCCAACCTGGCCTTGGACACTTCCAGGGATGGGGCAGCCAGAGCTTCTCTGGGCACCCTGTGCCAGGGCCTCCCCACCCTCACAAGGAAGAATTTCTTCTTAGTACTTAGTCCCCTGCTCTCTGCCAGTTTGAAGCTATTCCCCCTTGTCCTGTCACTCCAGACCCTGGCCCAAAGCCCCTCTCCAGCTCTCTTGGAGCCCCTTTACATGGTGGAAGGTGTCTTAAGTTCTCCCCAGAGCCTTCATTTCTCAAAGCCGTGTTAAAGAATAGTAAGGAATGTGTTATCAAAAATTCAGATTAATACAGCCTTGATCATCTCCTCAGACACTCTTCTCTTTTTTTCTGGCCCCAAGATACAAAAAAACCCACAGTTTTTTTCATAAAACTCAGATGCAAAGTGATAAGACCTGAAGGTTTTGACTGGGGAAGTTTAAAACCATGAGCTCTCACAAACAATTCTCTCCACACAGTGTTTTATACTTATCATTTTTACTTAATGTGTGGGTTCAGTCTTTGGAATAGCTTTAAGTGTTGTAATTACAACTCTGCTGAGTGCATGGGGCTTAAGGCCACAGCTCTTGAGCCATGGTACCTATGAACCTGGTGTCTGCACAGGGTGTGACCCCATTAGCTGGGCAGAGCTGAGTGCATTTGAGTCACAACTGTGCTTTGGGGAAATCTTCATCTTATTCCAATATAATTAAGGAAATCCAGGCCACAGTGGTTCAACACAGAGTGCTTTATGCTCACTCAAGTAGCATTACAGGGAGTCGCTGAAGAGGTGTATCAAGTTCTCAAGGATTGTAATCTGGGACTTTGATTGCCAAGCAAAACACTGAGACAGATATTTGATGTCTCGAATGTCACATTTTGCCACTTGTAAGGACAGTATTGTCAAACAGGATAATTCATTCTTCTGCAAAAACAAGTTCTGCAATTGGAGCTTGTATGCAATAACTATTTCATATGTCAAATCTTCTTGCACTGCACGTTCTTGGCAGCACAACTGGTGCTCCAGGGACGGGCCAGCTGTGACTCTGCAGTGGGAATGGGCAGCCTGTGCAGCGTGACCAGGAGCACACATTCTGTGCTGGCCACACAGGCCACATCCCAGGCTGGGGTTCTTACTCTTTGGATCTTTATGCAGCAAGAGAGGACTGAAATTGTGCATCGTTTGCATGTCTCAGAGGACAGAGTGGAAATTCCCACTAGAACAAGGTCAGGATGATAAAAGCGACATGAAAGAGGGTCTTTTGAGAAGGATGGCATTGAGAATCTTGGGCTTTAGATGGAGAAAAATGTCTCAGGGAGTTGGTAATGGGACACAGATTATATTTCCTATGGGTCACTGTCTCTGTTCCTGCTCGGATCAGTGGTGGTGGCTGCACATCACAACAAGGCAGTGGCTGGGCTAGGCTGGCGCTGTGAATGTGCCGACTGTTCCAGCCTGTTTTCTTGGGGGATTATTCACATCTCAGAAATGCCATCTTGACTCTGACTAACTGCTGTCCCCATTAGCACTGTAAACAAGGAGGTCAAGGACCCAGCTGGAACAAAGGCTGAGCTATTGCCTCCTTTCAGGCTATGCTGAGCCTGGGAGCTCACAGGGAGGATACAGTCCCTCTGTAGAGAGATTTCCATCTGTAGGCACTCTTCTTAAAGGGCTGAAATGTCCAGCCACACATAAGAACTCATTAGAAATTAAAATAATGTGATTAAGAGTTTAAAAATGAGTAGTTCAGGCTCTTATAGAGAGAACAAGCAGTGTATACCTAAGAGAAAAACTGCAGCATTATTTTGAGGGTGGTTTACTGCCTCAGCCTGAAAACGTCCTTTAAAAAATCGGAATTGTATTTACATTTCTAATTTTATACATTTCTGATGCCATACATTTCTAATCCCATGCATTTGCATGGACATAAGTGCTGAAATACATTTAATCTCATTCTCTCCTCCTCAAACAGAATCTATGCTTCATGACCCAGTGATTCGCTGATGGAGAACTTACTGACACCTTTTAAAGTGAGAACCACCTTGAATCTTACAGTCTCTAAACTCTGATTTGCTGGATGAGACAAATTGTGTGTTAAAACTTAAAAAATTGGAGGGAACACCATCCTTTTAATTTCCAGCCTAATGATGTTATCATTCCTTCAGGTTGCTCCAAGAACACGTAGCGATTAATGTGTTAAGTAAGGAATAATGAGCATTTATTTTTTTCTGTTGCACCCTTTTACTGGAACACAGAACAAATGCTGCTTATCCACTCAACTCTGAGGAGTAAATTAAATGCTTCTACCTCCAAACCTCAGTGGTAATATTATTTATCTCACAGGGATGCTGATACAGACATTGAACACTGCAAAGGATTAACTGTTGGGTCTGGAAAGGACCTGAGTGCTGCACAGCCCAGCACCCCACCATGCTTTAGTATCCACAGCCCCAGGGCAGTGCTCTTGTTCCTTATCGATTGCCTGAGGAGAGATAAGAGATGGAAATGGAGTCAGTGGGGCCCTGCTGCTCCAGAGCGGAGGAGTAAATTGGGATGTGGAGGCAAAGGGTCAGTAGGACCCTGCCACTTTTACAGACAAAACCAGCGTGGGATGGAGCTCAGGGATCCCCATTTCACTCAGGAATGAGCTCTGGGATCACAATTAGCATTTTGTTTTCTGTATTGCAGAGAGCAGTGCTTCTCTCAGCTCTCTGCTCTGGGGGATCCAGCTGTGCTAGGAAAAGTTGTGCCTCTGGACACAAGAATATCTACTTGAATCCATGGAGCTGTTTCTCGTTGCTGCTGTACCTGCACAGCTGTAGATATTTTGGGCAGTTTCATAGAAATAAAATGCAGGGCTGCGATTTTTTTGGAGCCGTTTTTGGATCTCATTCACAGCTGGCATGGTAATGGGCAAAGCCAAGAGGGATGTGGATGTTCCTTGCTAGTGGCATGACCACATAATCTCTTTTATTAATTAATTAAACTCCACTGGAAGCTGATTGGGTTTATGGTGTACTTTTATCTCTGCTGCCCTTCCTGGGACACTGTCCAAGATGATGGGGTCTTACAAGGAGCTGTCAACCTAAGCCTTACTATTTTTAGAGGAAATATAGGGTAACTAACACCTTGGCAGTGCCATCCTTGAACACTTCTTTCCTCCTGATATCTACTCCTTCTTCTCCCTGTCCCATCCAGCCTTACCTGGGTGTTTAAAGATATGTGACACAAACCTGATTTCCTTGGTTTCAGGGTAATTAGCAATATATTGGGCCTGTATGTTTTTAAAAGGAAACCTCAGGTAAGAAGTGTAATATCAACATAAAGTCTGATTTTTCTGTCAGTGTTATTTTGGAGTGATTCAGTATATGTGTCTGCAATGTGACTAGAAGGTTGATAAAGTAATTACCGTTTTTATGAATCTTGGAGTTATTATTCCCTTAGTACAAGCCCTTGTAACTTGTCAGCTTCAGGGGGAACATTCATCACTTTTTTTTTTTTTTTTAATGGCGACATGATATGAAAATGGCTTATGCAAAAAAATTCACCTTACATGTTCTAATAACTGCTTTCAATTTGTTCTTCTCATCTGCACCATTAATATGCGAATACAATACAAAATTATGATGTCAAATCATAGACCTAATCAGTATATTCTACTTTGTGTATGATATTTGCTATTATTCTAGGAAAATGCAAAATATAGGAAACAAAAAAAAATGAGCCAAATCATTGTTCACCAAAAGAATGACAAAAGATGGGAGAAATGGAAAAATGAATATTGGAAACAAGAATTAGTCCTCTGGGTCAGCCACTGGCAGGTGTCTTTTTTAGACAGCCAAAATGTATCAGTAAGATCCCTGGAAAGCAGTAGTTTGTTATGTATTTGTTTTCTGTTGAATCAGAAGATCACATTGACTCTCAGAGTTGTGATTTTGTCTGATTTGCTCTGGACTACCTTGCAATACATTTAAATAAAATTGTTTTTTAAATAAAACTTCTGTTTGACTGGGGCAGTAACACATAGTCTGTTAAAATATTTGTATTTATTTGTAAATTTTAATTTCTTGATACATATGTAACTTTTAAAGTATTCAGAAAAATGCTAACTTGTATTCTTCTTTAATCAGAGAAATGAAATTTCAAGCGAACTGGACAGGGTGTATGCACAGAATGAGTGCAGATGGCACAGAATTAACACGTGCAAAAAAAACCCTGAAAAAATATGAGAAGAAGAAAAACAGTGTTTCCAACTGCTAATTTGAGCTGTCCATCCCTGGGCTCTATGAGTCCACAGGCTGTGGTGTAAAAGTAATTTGTTAGAAGTATCAATAGGCAGTTATAAAAAGTGAAGTCAAAAACAAAAGTGGAAAACCAGGCATTAACCAGGGTTCTGGCAACGTGCTGCTTTTCAAATGTGCAGACCCACAAAACCCCATCCTGATGATGTGTGACTTTGCCATGTTACATAAAAGGGGTTTTTTTGGGTAAGAAAAACAAAATAAAAAAGGCAGTGCATTAGGTAATATTACTGGAAAGCTGGGTGAACTTAGAATCAATTTTATTTTAACACCATATATTAATATAATTTCCAGTCCAGTTTGTTTTGTTCTTTAATAGCCCCCCTGGCAGGTGAGCCTGCCCATATCTATCATTTCCTTCTAAGCATCATCTGATGGCAGTGATTATAACTTTATAAACTCCATCACTGGATCCTCCCTGAGAGACCTAGACACTAATGGGAGATTTATGAAGTATTTAAGTACTCGCTCTAGAACTGAGATCCAACAAGCACCCTTCAGCTGCTGATTTTTTGGCTGAAGGTTACCCAGACATCTAAATTCTGCAGAAACCCCTTGTTATTTCTGAAAGAGGTACCAGGTTCTGAGGGGATGTAAGCCTTCCCCAGCTTTATAAAGCATGCAAGTGCTGGGACTTCACACCATTATAAAACATACTGGGATCATACCAGAAACTGGTTTATTTGCCCCTTCTCCTGCCAGAAAGCTCCAAGACCTGGCTGTGCTGCTGGAGGGAGGGAACACTGCATATTCTGAGCAAAACACTACAGAAAGTAGTGATTTCCCCTAAGACCTCCATATTTATACACACATTATTGCAATAGAGCAAGATAGTTACTTTTTTTTTTCTTTTGTTCTATCATACATTTTTTCCAAGACCATAGATAAAGCTGCAGAGCATCCTGCTGGATTTAATTTTTTTTTTTTAAGATGATAACAGTTCAGGTCAGGTGTGATTAAAGAGAAGAATTCAGGTCAGCTGTGCTTAATAATTTGCCTCGTTGGACTTGGTGGAAAACACCTGAACCCAGTAAGGATTCATGAGGAGAGGGTGGACAAAGAAAAGCAACAGCTTTATGGTGCTCTAAGGGAAAGCAGCTTCTGGGATTTAATATGGGAAAAAGGAATAATCAGGAATATATAGCAGTGCAGAAGGAACAGGGTGTGCGATAATGATATTTAGATAAAAGTAATTTTAAAAGATTGAGGGTGAAAGGAGAAAGTGATCTTAATTAAGGAGGGCTTTGAGTCTGGAAAAAGTGTAGCTTTTTATGCTTTGTGAGGGTGAGGCTGGTAAGGGACAGGGAAGGGAAGTGGGAAAGGACACTACAGGAACCTTGAGGTGGTGATTATGCTGAAAGAATGACAAATTGTGTGAAGACCAGGAAGGTGAGGCAGGGGGGGCAGGGGATGTTGTCTCTGGGGTGGGTCTCCAGCATTCCTGCCCTAAGACCAAAACTCTGGGGGCTCCAGGGATCTCAGGTGGCAGAGCTGTTCTGCTGAGAATTTAATGCACTGATTCTGCCCATATCATAAATTATTCTTGCTGCTGGGTCGCAGGTTGCACTTGGGGGAAGAGCAAAGATTCTTTTCAGTGTTCAGAAACAGTAAAGTGTTGTTCAGGTCTATTGGTAAGAGAGATTTGCTGTTTGCTCACTCAGGGTCTGTGGGAGAGAAAACGTGGGGGGTGAGTTGGGATGGGGGTGAAAAGAACTGTTATATTTTTATAGAAGACTCGTTCAAGCAAGTTTAAATACTAAACAGAGAAGCACCCAAATGTTGTATTAGCTGTGGCTGAACTGGGACTGCTAATTGCTCTACAGAAATGGGGGCACAGAAGTGCTGCAATGGCTGAGAGACACAGGAGGGAAAAAGAAAAAACAAAAACCTGCCCTGGTGCCACAGGGGAAGCCTGGACTGGAGCTGGTGTTGACCCTGGCAGAGCTGATGAGATTTTGCAGCCTCTGAAAAGCTTCTTCATAGTTTCTTTGAAGTTGGCTGTGAAAGCACAGTGGGTTTTCATGGCATGAACCAGCTCAGAGGTTTATTTTTGTATTGATAAGGCTCCTTCTGATAAACAATGCTGTCTTGCTCTCAGTTGGAATAAGCCATATCCAACATACAAAACTCCTAGAGCAACTTGGATTGAAAAATACCTGCATGTGTTCTTCTGCCGTGTCAAAGAGCTTTTGCCAAGCCAGACTCTGTCCCTGGTGAGAGCAGGGGAGAATCATTGAGGTTATTGGATATAAATGGATGGAGAAATGGGTTTGACTGGCTTTTTGAAAGTGATTTGTGTGTCTGGGTTTTATCAGTTCTGTTTCCTGAAGCTTGATGCAGTCACTCTGGGAAGCAAAGAGTATTTCTGTGCTCAGGCACAGTGTGCTGTATCCACACACCTAAATAATAACTGTACAGCTTTTCCAGCTCTGGATATTCTGTGGTTCTGTGCAATGTTGAGCAAAGATCTCGTTCCTATTTCCTTGCATTTTGGCGAAGAGGCAAAGAGGCTGCTGAAATGGCATAATTTAGTCAGTCTGGAACACAGATGGGGTCTGACCCTGAATTTGGTTAGACAAGGTAAATCATGTTGACTTCCATAGCTGAATATTTTGATTTACCACCAAACTGCTTTAGTTTTCCCGTACTTCTCTATATATCACAGATTCTCAGCATTCTCTCTTGTTGCATAATATCTTATTTTCAAGGTCAAACTTAAACTTGCCTCGGCCACTTCCTCCATTGTATTAAAATAAATGTTCCTGGCAATGTCAGCAAAATGCATCCTTGTAATCAGTGTCACACAGTGGATCCCTTCTTAATCTGAATTGAGAAGCTCTGTCTGGTGCTGGAGGCTGAGTGGCAGCCCCAGAGCTGCTGTGCAATTTAAAATGCCAGGGTTACGTCTCTGGATGTTGTAGTGTTCCCTCAAGTCCCAGAACAATCTAAATTGCTCTTCTCTTTTCCTACCTGTGCTATTCAGTGCTGAGCTTTGTAGGCCGGGGCTAATGGAAAATGTGTCTGCCCAAGGGAGAGGGTGAGGTTTGTATCAAGTACTTCCTTCCTTTTAAAGAGGCTTGACTGATTGCTTCTGTTTAAAATTTCATATAAACAGCATGGGGAGCATTCCTTCACTGAAATATCTGAGATTTGTAAGAAGTTCTTGCTGGCAAATGGCTGAACATTCTTCAGATGTAGTCGTATCTTTATTTATTTGAAAAATGGAAGCTTATCAAACTTTCAACCCCCACTTTCAGTAAATGGAAGCACAAATATTATTTAATTTTTAAAACAAAGAAAACAAACACCTTTAAAATAGATTTTAATTTGAAATAAATTGATTTTTTTCCTTTGACCATTTCTGACCTTACTTACCTGTTGGCATTAATGCCAGTGGTGTGCTCACAAAAGCCAAGGTGGAACATTAACTGTGACAAAGGATCCCTCCAATTTGTTCTAAACAATTGTAAAGGATGTGATAACCACTAGTGAGAGATCTAGAGATTATCAGGAGCCTCCAAGATAAGGCTGTGTCTCTAATTATCTGTTAATTAAAATCTTGATATCTGGCTTGTATCCAGTGGCAATTCCAAACAAGATGATAACATCATTCTGTAGTGTAGTTCAGTTATTCTAGAGCACTTTACCTGCATTTTTTACCAACAGTGGTCACACAGCTAAACTGCTAAAACCATATAATTTTTTTTTCTTTTCACTTTTCTAGAAGATTGGTGTGAAAAGGGCATGGTAAGGCACAGAGTAACTCTGTAGAATCGTGGCCTGGTGTCTCACTGGTGGTGCTCACCTGTTCGTATTATAAATTTAAGAAAAAAACTTAACTTAAACTTAGGTTTTCTTTATAAGGATGTGATATGATTGAAAGGTTTGAAAACAGAACAATCAAAATCCCACCAAAAAAACCCCAAGCATGTGTGCTGTATTTGTTGAGTTTTACTTCAGCTACTTACTATCAGTTATCAATAGTGTTTCACTCATTTTAATTTCTGAAAGGATTAATCAAGTGTCTTTTATTGCAATCAGTCCATAAATGCCATGCCCAGGTGGTTTGTTTCCTTCCATCTTGAACAGATGATTTTTGTTGGCAATTAATTCTGGTTGATTTCTCAAGAAAGATTTCACAGGTTTATTAAACTTTTCCATTAACTTTTTTCAGGGAGGTTTGAACATCCTCCTGGAGAGATGATGAAGAGGTGTAATTGGAAAAGAAGTTAGGTTTTTTCAAGGTGACTGTTGGGTTGTTTTTTATTGTTCAGTAATTGTTCACTGCAAAAGTGTCTGAGCCCTGCTCGAAACAGGGGCCAGAGCTCATCCTGACCTTTCTGATGTGCTCTTGGTGCAAATGCTCTCTCATCTGGAGAAAGGGGTGTTCACAGATGGTTGGGGATGTGGTTTCAGGTTTGGTTGTTCCCCTGGGAGATGGACATTTTGGCTGAACTGTCTGTTTTATCTGAGGATTTTGAGAAGTTGGCCAAATGCTTTGACATACCTGTTCTTAACCATTCGGGTCCTAACAAAATGGTGGTTTGAAAGGGAAGCAGTGAGATAATTCTTGTTATTTGTCTAGTGAATGGTGGTACCAGCCTCGAGGAGAAGGCTCTGGTCTGAAACTGTGGTGTGGATGGAGGTACATGCCAGTGGATTCAATTGGAGGTATCTGCTCTGGAGCAGGATTTCAAACCCATACAGGCAGCATTCCATAAACTTTAATCCTAGGCCAGTCTTCTTCCAGCATGTGTCCTTTGGAGCACCAGTGTTGGGGTTGTTCAGGTGTTCCTGAACAAAGACCTGATCCGTTTGCTGGGGATTTCATTGTCCTCTTCCTGTGACACCCCTGATACCAGCAGGAATGACTGAGGGTGCTGCAGCATCTGCTGGCTCTGGGCACGGTGTTGTTACAGATTCAGCAGGGCTTTGTTTCTCTACAGGAGCACAAGCAGGGCTGCAGGTGTGACTTAGAACCTGCTGCACTTGACTGAATATGAGTTTGTGTGTCCTGCTGACAATCCTTGGTTTCATAAAGCTTGTAACAAACAGCCCGAGTGGCCAGATACCTGTTTGGGTTTTTTTGTTGCTTATTATTTTGGTTTTTTTTTCTTTGGAAACAGGACACTGCTGCTCTTGCACTGAAAGCTGACAAAGGTTAATGTCATTTTGAGCAAAACTCTTTATTTATATTATGCTAATCATATGAAACATATATAAAAGTAACCACTCTGTGGCTCTCCTGAATGTAATTTTGCTAAGGGGAAGATCCCAGCCCTTTTGAAGTCGGCGGCAAAATGCCATTGACTGGTTCAGGCTTTAACCTTCTGTGTATCAGCAAGACCATGGAGGTACATAAACATTTTCTGTGACTTTGACTAAACCTCAGTACACAAATGCAAGTTTTGCAAAACACTAAAACCAGGCAAAATGCAGCACATGTACTATTTATACATTGAAGAACTCCAATTTTCTTCAAAGCCAGATCTTCTACAATATCATACAATTACTTTCAACTGCTTATATGCTTTTTCTTCCAGGACTTGGCTTAAATGTGTTTAAAAGATAGGAAGGAATTTCTACGAGGAGATAGCATGAAAGATCAAATATTTTCCCTGTCTTCATTTTCTTTATCTCTTTAGAAGGCTTAGAGACAGCAGCAGGTAATTTGGGGTGTACATTTTTGAAGAACATCAGCCTCTAGCTGTTCCTATTACCAAACCAGGCTTTCAGAAAAATGTGGTCACTTCATAAGGATGTCTGACAAGCACTGCCTTCTTTTGAGGAAAAAAAGGTGTTCGTCTTTGTCTTCTGTTTAAATAAAAAATAACTAAAAAGACGAAAAGGAAAAAGGGAATAACTTTCAGCAAACAGAATATATATGAAAAGGAAGTAGCCCTTCTGGTAGAGTTATACAAGAGAGGAAAATATATTTTTGCCTGGCTTTGTGCTTGTCTACATAAGTAATTCAAAGGAGGTGGCAGACTTGTGTTTGGAAACAGGAGGAATGTGTGCTTGCAGCACTCTGTGTGTGTGTGGGCTTAATCCTACTTTTAGAGTTCATGAAAGTCCTTTCCAGAGTCTAATTTCAGAAAGTCTTATATGATCCCTTTGGTGGCTTATGACAATTAGCTATGATTGCAAATAGGTCATCAGTTGTCCAGAAACAAGACATGAAGTTTGTGTGGCAAAAATAGTGGGGGTCTACAGGACTGTGAAATTTGAAGTTGGAGGAAAGTGAGGTTTTTCACTCCAGTGTGTTCTCATAATGAATTTATCACATACCACATTCCTCACTTCATCCTCCCGTTCATCTTTTATTTTAATGATACTAAATAAGCAGAATCAACATCTTTTAGAATGAAAATACTTTCTGCCATTCCAGCATTTTACTTAAACAAAAAATGGTTTTAGGTTCTGTGGATGGAGGGCTTGTTTCCTTGCTAATGGCTTCTTAAATATTCCTCTATTATCAAAAACCTAATAAAAATCAAGGCAGTATGGCTTCTCATAGCTCTGTGTCCCAAATTCATCCTCTTCTCTCAGCTTTGTGCTGATGGCATCCCTGGATGCTGGGTGCTGCAAACCCAGCAGCACCCAGCATCCAGGGTGCTGCTGGGTTAGCAAGCATCCACTTGCAGATGGCTCCCCTCCAGCCATCTGCAAGTCCCAGACTGTGTAAATTCAGAAAGGAGAGATCATAAACAGATTTAATTGCTTGTTTGAGTTTCATTTGTGTCTTTGCTATTTTCCCACATTGCTTTGTATCTGCCCTGTAAAGTGCAGTCCAGTAGAGCCATTAAATTCACTTCTATTCACTGTGGATATTAAACATGCAAGTTTGAAGCTGATGAGAGGAGAAACAAGCGAGGTTGAACTTTTCTCCTCTCCTTTCCGAAATGGCACTGTTCAGGAGTCCCAGAAGGCTTCAGGAAGAAGGTAATACTTTAATTGCCTTGTATTTCTCCAGGAGATTAATAGTGCTGTCAGTGCAGGAGACGGCAGGAAGCTGAAATACACCCAGGAAGATGCACAACAAGAAACACAAACCTCACTGATGGCTCTGAAGGGCTGAATCCTGCTCCTCTGAGTCCTGTGTGCTGTGGGGATTTAAGGCCAGCTGGTCATGGCTGGGTTGGGCTGCACATGGACTAGGGCTGCAGGTCCCTTCCAAGTGAACTGTTCTACATCACCTTCCCCCAGCTGCAACATAAATGTGTGCAGGTACATAAATATAGGAACTTGCTCTGTAATTCCTACTGGAAAATCCGTAACTTTTGTGTAAGGAAAACATTTATAACTGAATCTCCATTTGCCAGGGCATGGAGGAAGGAAGGAGCTGCTGTTGGAACTGACTAGCAGGCACATTACTGAGGGTGTGTTCAGGGGCTTTGAAGCTCTCTCCTGGATTTACTTGTAGCCCTACTTCTAAATCTGATGCCTCAATTTCTTATGCTGAATGGTTACCCTGCTCTAATTATTGGTCTGCTGGCATGAATATGCATCAGTGCTTATGTTATAAACCTGAAGGGCATCACAAATCAGTGGGAAGATGCGCTGCTCTTAGCTTTTGGGATTTTTTTCCCTCCAATATTCTTCATGGTGACTCTTCGGCTTACGCTGAGTATTAAAAAAAACCCCAAACAAAAGTCTTATTGTAAGGGAAGAAATATTAATGACAGAGAAAGAAAACATCAAATTTGCCATTTGCTGTGTTTGGTCCTTGGAGTGTTTTTCAGTCCAGGCTGTCAGCTGGCAGGGGTTGCTCAGCCCAAACAGATGTTCCTGCTCTCAACCAGGGTCTGACTGCAGAGGGACAAACTGGATTTTTTATCCCTCGTGTTTCTCGTGAGAGAGGGAGTGATGTGAAACTTAGTTTGTACATTACCAGGGAGAAAACAGCTGTTTCCATGAGCTCCAACTCCAGATTTGCAGTAATCTTTCTGCTTAGCCCTGTGTTGGGACTCCTTGCTGCCTGCAAACACCAATGGTTTGTACAGCGTGTGGTGTGTGCAGAGGGTGGGGAGAGTTGGCCTTTGTGGGTGAATTATACCTTCAGTGCATGGCAGTGGATTTATTTGTATAACTAATGGCTTCTGTAAATGGAAGTTACACTGCAGGTAATGCTCATTTCAAAGTCTTTAGTAAATATGGGTCATGAGGTTGGGGGTACTGTTATTCAGAGGGCTAAGCACGTGTGAGATGTGATACAAACATTTCCTGTACATGGGAATTGTCAAACATCTCTTAAAGGAAGAAAAGACCTGCTACTTTAAAAAAAACAAACAAACAAAAAAAACCCAGCTAAGCTACTATTTTATTTGTCATTTTTAGAGATGGAAGAATGACTCTGCAGAATAATCTACACTATTTTGAGGAAGTTCTAGTTAGTCTCATGTTTTTCCTCAGCAGGAGAGATGGATGTGAGCTTAGTCCCTTAGGTTTTATTCACCCTGGTGAATTCCAGTCATGATTCATTCTCACTAATGAGATCAAAGCACAGAGTTCCCCTTCCACTAACACACTGCCTCAAAGGCATTAATTGCTTCTCCAAAATATATATATATATATATATGTTGGCAAAGCCACAGAGCTTCGTTGTGTTATTGCAGGTGCTTAACCAACCTTTGAGCATGAAGAAAAATATGATTTATTTTATTGCACTTCTTGCCAAATGAATGGGTGAGGGATTGCTCTGCAGCTCAGCTGAGGTGAAAGCAAAGCCTGGCAGGTAGCAGCTCCCTGTGAGCTCTGCCAAAGGTCAGTCCCGGGCTGGGTGTCAGGGCTGATGTAGGACATGCTGATAGAGATAAGGGTGATGAACTTGTATTTGCTAGCTTCAGAAATTGATAGGGCAGCAGAGCTGATAGAAATGTACTGTAATGCCTTTCTAAATGGGCTTAAATAGGATTGGCACTGGAGAGGTGTTGGCAAATGATGGTGTGTTCGCTTCTGCCTTTCTGAAATGTTCATTGCAATGGGTTCTTGCTGTCCCCACCAAACAGACAGGTTGGCCTATAGGGCAATTATTTTCTTTAGCTTAAACAGTCCAGGTTGTGGACGATGTTGTGCTTAAAATATGAAAAAAAATTAAAATTAATGAAGTGATGTTTTACGAAGCAGTTGTTTCTTGATGCAAGTTAAATTTCAGCAGGTGTGTATTACAGGTGGGGATGATCAACACTATGACAATCCTGTTTATAATTTTCCTCTAATTTCCTTGATTGCTTAGGAGTTAATTGTATGTCTAGAAAGACTTCAGAATGCTGCTTCATGAGTTAATAGTAAATCAACACATTTTAAAAGGGGGTAAAATAGTTTTAGACTTTTATTTATGTTTTCTTGAGCTGTACCTGCTTTTTGAAATTTCTTTTTTCTCTTTCTGAACTCTGTGCTCTGCAAACCTGTTGTGTAATTGCAGTTGGCTACCAAATGAGAAGTTGAACAACTGTTCACATGCTAATCAAGAGCTACTTTTGTATTTCTAAATTCTCGAACACCTTTGCACTGCTTGCAGAAGGAATGCTGAGACTGAAGGATGATTTGGTTCTGGTTTGCTAAGGAGTTTACATGAGTATATATATAATTGCACCTCTTTTTGCCAATTGATTTTATTACAGTGCTTAATGGTTTGTTGAATAGTTTATAGGATAATGAATGCCATTTCCTTGTATTATACTATAAATAACTTGGCAAATTTTTAATTAGGATAATCACGGTAGCTTTCTCTACTGCTGTAATCAAGCTTTGCTTTTTGCATCCAAGAAATAATGTACATCTATATCAAGTTAGACCAATTATGTTTTTCTAGAGAGTAAAAGATTTTGTTGATTGTATTTTTTTTAATAGCACTTCCTTTTTGAATCTTAGCTCTGCTTCTGTTGAAATGATAATTAGCTCAATTGGATGAGTTTTGTTTACTTTAATATTCTGATTAGAAGAATGAATAAGACAGAACTTTTGTTCCATGTCAGATTTTGGAGTTAGGCTTTCTGTAGCATTGGAAGCATTTCCTAGCATAATGTTTAAAGATATTTTAAAACCACCTAAAGTTAAATGCTTACTTTGTGTTCAGTTGTACTCTTTAAGTCTATTAATTATAAAACTAAAAATACAAAAAGGTGAAGCAATTCAAGCAAAAGTTTTCAAGTGTTCCAAGTACTGCATGGAGTGATCTCCTGCATGGGGGAACCCAACGAGCATGACCTGGTGTCCAGCACAGCTTGGAGATGCTCAAGGGTCCCCAGCTCCAAAGAGCTGGCAGGATGGCAGATTTGGAAGGAACCATAAAGATTATCTAGTTCTACCCCCTGCCATGGCAGGGACACCTTCCACTATCCCAGGTTGCTCCAAGCTCTGTCCAGTCTGGCCCTGGACACTTCCAGGGATCCAGGGGCAGCCACAGCGTCTCTGGGCACCCTGTGCCAGGGCCTCAGCACCCTCACAGTAAAGAGTAAAACATTTACTTAAGCAGGACAGAGCTGCAGTTATGATTAAATCTCCTCTGCCCATCCTGTTCTGCAGTCCCTTGAGTGTGTTCTCTTTTGGCTGTTTCAGAAGTTGCTGGTTGGAAATTTTTTCAATTAAGTAGATTAATCAGAAAAAACCCCAAACCTTTTATGAAGTGATTAATCTTGCCCATATTCCTTCCAATGAAACTTTTTCCTTAAGAAGAGAGTTCTTAGGTTCACGAAGGAATTCTTGAGGGGAAAGAGCCTAACTCCAGTTTTGCTCTTTTGAGCAAGAAGCTGTTTTCTACCACCTATAACTTCATAAAACATTAATAAAGTTTCTGTCTTACCATATTGCTGTTCTGCAAATGATGATGGATCTACAGAAGGGCCAAGCCCTCTTCTCCACCGAACCCAAAAACCGAGACAGATGCAAATTTACAATTTCCTCTGTTACTTTTGTAAATGTAACCTGGTTTATGTTAAGAGGTGTTTGGTTTCCTGCTTCTGCTGTAACTGACAGTGTAAATATCCATTTCATTGCTGAGATTTGGAAGTTGTTCATGTGGCTTTCACAGGGCTGCAGAAGGATTTTGCAACTTTGCAGCTCCTTTGCAGGTCTCGAGCTGCTCTCTGGCTGCAGTTTTGCAGTTATGTGATCAAACAGAAATCTGAACATCTGGCCATTTCTATAAAATACAGAGCCTGAGGAAACTGGAGAAAGCAATGATGAGTCGGAAGAAAAATCCAGTGGAAATAGAGTTAAATGTCAATGTCTGCATCGTGCCTAGTTAATATTTCACAGGAAGGCCCTCATCTCGTTATAGAGCCCAGAGGATTTATACATTTTTCTGACAGATGATCGTGATTCTCATCAGTACACTTAATGCCAACATCTGTAGGGTTCTGCCTAATTTGGGAAACAAATATATTCTGTCCTCATCAGACAAGAATACTTTGTATGTTCCAGGAAATGCTCATTACCTTGGGGTCATTGCAATTAAGTGGAGGACAGAGATTTTTCCAGGGGTACCATTACAGTTGCCTTTTGGCTGCTGGCTTTAAATCCAAGTTGGCAGGTGCCAGCTCCTGGTCTTGGCATTGCAATGAAAAAATGCTTTTGATCATGGTTCTGAGTAAAAACACATGAAAATAAAGTATAAACATGTTCGTTAGGGAAGTTTTGGCCGTCCTGTCTGTGCCTTATGGGAGAGGAATGTTGGGAATATATTGTACACAACAGCTTTATATCCTAATCCTCACTTTCTTTAAGTGCCACAATGTTTTTTTATTACTATTTTATGCCTTTATTAGTCACAACGGAAAATTTCTTGAAATTTTTGAATAGCTTTTCTAGCTTTCTCTACCTTAAATCATAGCCAGTCTAGATATTAAGGACAGAGACACCTGTATAAACATTCCTTTTCCTTGAGTCTCTTCTAACTTCTTCAGAGCTGCTGAAGATCACCCCATCAACCTCTGTCTTATTTTGCTAAATAAATAATTTTCACTTGATCTCGTCTCTTGGTGATCTTTATTCCCCAGATGATATTTCAGCAGGCTGGAATTCTAAATTATTTATGTGGGTGTGATAATACTCAAGGAAAAATTTATGCTTCATGTTGGTGCATGGATTAGTTTTGTTTCTACAAATGCAGTTGTGTGATAGCAGTGTAGCATTACTGCAAAGAGGAATAGGAGTGGAGTAGAAATATATCAGAAAACTCAGGGAAAGCATCCTGCCTGGATTAATGATATATTTCCATGCATAGGCAGGAAAAGTCTGACCAGCAATTGTAAAAAATGATAACAGGATTTCTCATGAGCTATTTGAAAAATAATAGAAAATTGGGAAAATGGGAAATGTTAGCCTGGGTTTGGTAAAAACAAAAAAGGCAACTTTTCAAAGAAGTCATTACTTCTCGATAACTCATAAAAATATTTTCTTATAGTTCGTGTAGTTCTGCAAAATTCTGTTATTCGTCACTTTTAAGTTATGTAAAGTAACTATATTAAATTTGGTGTAGTTGAATTTATTTTATGTAGTACTTAAGGCAGTTACCTTCAGGGTTTGGGGGAAAAATCAGAATTTTTCATGAAGTGGTCTCTTTTATGTTGGTGTTGTTCAACCAGACCATGACTAGAAAAATTTAAAAGGGATTTTACCTGCCACAAGATGCTATTGGGATATTTAAACAAAAAAAAAAAAAAAGTTTGCTTTTGAATGATAAATGTCCTGTTATGTACTGAAATGTCAGCCTTGAGATTGTCTTGGTCCTGTGTTGCTTTGACAAGATGAGGAAGCACAACAGTGCCTATCAGTGGATCTGATCAGAATAAAAATGAACTTGCAAGCCAATAAAGTGAGTCTCCCCACCTTTATTAGAAGCAGCATTGAATTAAACAGGAGCAATCCTGCATTTGGGTTTGTATGATGAATAGGGCTTCAGTTTCAAAGGTTATTTTCTCTGTCTACTTGATGCAAACTGAGTGTACCACTGATGAAATGTTCCTTCTGCCCCTCTGGTTCCTCTGTGGATTTGGATGTGCAGATGTCCAGTTTCTAAGTGTATAAAAGATGTTTCATTCAAGGTAGTAACTCTTTGAAATGCTTTTTGTTTTGCTTTCATCCTGATATTTTAAAATATTTTTAGTCTCTGTTTTCATCTCTTTTTTGTCTGTGGTAACATAATTTCATCTAGTTTTTGCTTCCTTAACAGCAGCCCTGTTATTGCTGACCTTTTTCCTTTTGAGATGAGGGAGACCTCTTTCTTCCTGTCAGTTTTTCTAGGACATTCTTAAATCCTGAAATCACAGAATAGGCTGGGGAAGAGACCTTTAAAGGCTGTCTAGTCCATGGACAGGGCAGGGACATCTTCAGCTGTATCAGGTTGCTCAGAGCCATTTCCAGCTTGACCTTGAAAGTTTCCAAGGATGGGCCATCCACAGCTTCTCTGGGCAACCTGTGCCAGGGCCTCAGTGCCCTCACAGGGAAGGATTTCTTCCTGATATTCCATCTAATTCTGCCCTCTGTCACTGTGAAGCCATTCCCCTTGTTTTGCCACTCCAGGCCCTTGTCATAAATCCTTCTGCTTTAGCTCTTTCCTCCAGGCTGAACAACTCCAACTCTCTGGAGCCTTTCTGCCTAGGAGAGGTGCTCCCGTTGTTGATCACCTTTGTGGTCTCCTCTGGACCACATGTGAATCACAGATAGTGTCACTTGGTAGATAAGAGAAGGGAGATGGTGTCTGGTGATGTTTGGGCCACTGCAGAAACCCATGAGGACCAAACAATGTCCTTAGGCTAGGCACAGTCAGGGAGTGAAACCATGAAAAGTGGTTTTTGTGCAAGTATCCAATGACAACCTCAGAGACCTTGTTTTTCAGAGGTAAAGTCAGTGGAGTTTAGAAGAGCTCTGGAAACATGGGTTTATAACTCGTTCATCTCTGTAGATTGTGAGAGCTTGTACAGTTCCCCCTTAGTGCTCACAGATCATGAATCTTTCTGCTGCAGATGGTAAAGTTTGTTTGGCCTGGAACATTGATCTCTGTGGGAGGTTAAACTGGTCACATGTCCACCAAAAGAGGGAAATTATGGATCCAGCTCTACCTCCTTGTTCTTCCTACTGCATCGTGTCATGTCCCTTTTAAGCTATAATCATTCCCAGTGGGATGTTTGTGATGGAACAAAAGCAAGGGAAAGTGCTGCCCCAGGTCTGGGCTGGGGTAAAATGCTTTTCTGTTGAGGATCTCCATCAGCACAGCAAAAGATGGAAAGAGAAAAAGTGAACCAGTGGCCAAGACAGTTTAAAGTTCTTTGTGTTGTGAAGCACAGTGTGGGTAGTTTGTTGGTGCTTGGTGCATGGGTGTGATGGGAATGGTGTGCAGAGATCTCAGCAGAGCCTTGAATCCTGCTGGGGCTCTGAGACAGAGCTCTCCTGGTGTGTCCTCAGGAGGCCTCACTCTGCCCTTCCAGGGGGTGCTTCAAACACATCAATGTTCCCAGCTGGAGATCTCAGGAAAGTCATGATCACCTATATTTGATTTACCACCTTTTCTGTCAAATTATATGAATAATGATAAAAATATTCCTTGTTCCATTTAGCAAAGCAGTAATAAAACATTGTTGGACTAGAGCATCTTAGCCCATTTTAATTCTGATCTTCATTGATCAGAACGTTCACAAATTTGAAGCCTGTTTACAATAGTACAATGTCATCTATCTGTTTCCTCAAAAGGCATATTTCCAAAATGCTTTCAAATATCCAGCCATTTTAATGAATACCTCAAGGGACCATTGAAATATCTTTAAACAGGTGGTGTGAGTTTAAAAAAAAAAGTCTTCCCCTGTGTATCCATCTGCATTCATCACCTTAGGTCAACTTCAATATTCATGTCTTCTACCTGGAATGCTGTTTTTTGTCCTCAGTGATAACATGTAATTTTCTTCAAAATGAAGCATATGGTTCATTTTTCTTGTCAAATTGCTCTTAAAATCTCTTGGATTTTTTTCTGGTATTTGTATCTGCCAGGATTGGAAGACTTATTTTTGCTTAAACTATCTCAATATTTTTATGATAGTGTTCATTACCAAAAAGCAAATAACAGGAAAAATATATTTTATTTGTGCATCACACACATCACACAAAGCAGCTTTCAAACATACAAATAGCTTTGGTATGTTGCTGGATCTTACCTAAAGTTTTCTCCCAACTTATCAGAAATTTTGTCTCACAATGCAATCTTTGGAGATACCTTCAAAATCACTCCTGTGTTTTTGTTGGTTTTTTTATTGGTTTTCCCCCACTTCTTTTAATGCCACTGCAGAAAATGAATCTTAAGAAAAAGTTGTTTAGAAATGTGTCCTGGAAGTGTAGTGTAGGATTGGAAGGTGAAAAAAAAAAAAAGGCCCTGTATTTGTATCAGTCAAGTAAAGGTAAATGATGAAAAATGATTAGTTTATTAATTCCTGGAGCTCAGTTTAGTTCAATGTCAGTTTTGAGCTACGTGCACTTGTTTTCTTAGAGTTTAAAGAAACATGTTGCAATGTGATAATTGTTCTTTATACTCATCAGCCCACAATGGCTCAGTGAGAAATGGATGTAAATATCCTACTAAAGTCAAACACAGTGAGGGAAAGTCTGGATTTCCCTTAGGTCGAGAGGATTAATTTCTCTGCCGATGCCAGAGTTTAGGTGGACTCTAGGCAGGGCTGGGGTGGCCAGGGGGGAGTTTCCTCCAGTCGTGGTGGTCCCTAGGGGCACTCAGCAGTGAAGTCACTCACTGTCAGCAGAGTGATGTGACTTTGGGGGATGCTGTAGTGGCAGTCCCCGAGTGAAGGTGTCATAGTATCTCTGATTCAATTCAGGAACTAAATTTTTACCACACTTTTTAAGTGGAAATAAATAGACAAGTCTCTGGGGCCATCTCATGAATCCATGTGCCACTGCTACCCCTGCTCAAACACATTTCAGTGGGTCACAGCTATAATTCTTGATATGCTTTTTATTTTTTAATTGTTTTTCTTATTAGAAAAGGAATAGGTGCCACTGTTCTGCCACAGGTGTGCTTTCTGTGAGACGACACTTTAAATCTACTTGAGCATCATTATTGAAGAGACTCAAACAGTTTAGATCTTAATTGATATTAATAGGAATAACCCTCAATGACGTGAACTTGGCAAGCCAGCAATTGCAGCTGTTCTCAGCAGTAGTGGCAGTAACAAAGATAATTAATTGTTTTTCCCTGAGAGATATATTTAGATTGTACAAACTAAATATTCCCTTCCCTGAGCCCTAATTCAGGCTTGTATTTGTTCTGCAAATACAGGAAGTGAAACCAAAGTTAATATTTTTTGACTGTCACACCATAATGTCAGCTATTGCAATTATTTTTGAGAAATGAAGTATTTAAAATATTTATTACACAAGTCTTCCAGTGATAACTTAAGCAGTTGATTTTGTGTATGATTTTGTTAGCATTAAATGCATAATAATTTGATAGTTACATTTTTTTTTTGTTGGTTTATAAGAGCTAGTACTTTACCAGCAGTAATGTGCAAAGGGGATCCTATTGAATATTGCAGAGCATGTGTTCCTGGCAGACTTTTTAGACAAAAAGTATTCCTGAGTGAGCACAACTTCATTTGCTAAGAACTTAGAGTCAGCTTTATAATCCTCGTGGATTATGAAAGAATACATCAAGGTTCAGTTTTGCAGTGCACAGGGATGCATTAATGGCACTGCAAAATGTTTATACCCATCGTGCAGGAGGCCTCTGTCTGTGTTATTGATTGCCAGGCTTTTAAATTCTTTCCATTTTGCTTAAAAGAGAGTGGGAAGGAATCTTCCCCTTTCTCAGCTGCAAGTGGGCTGAGCACCTGGGGAGTATTTACTTCTAGTCCTGGTTCTTGAAGCTGTAATAGACACCCCCACAATAATGTATATTCATATGCTCTAAGTGTGTGGTTTTTATTAACAGTTATTTTAATAGTGGTTGTAAACCTCGTGCATTTAAATGCAGTTCTTTAAAGGGATGGCATTCTGAGCGAGGGTTTCTTTCACCAGTTATTTATGTCTACAATAGAAAGTCTCTGGTGTGGGTATAATTTTGTCTGCAGCGATAACATCCACCCTGCAAGCGTAACACGCGTGGGATGCTCTCTTGCTTGCTGCAACAGTCATTTCCTACTACAGGTTTTAAATCTCTGATACCCTAAAAGCAAGGAGCTGCCTCAGCTTGGGCTGGACACAGAGGCAATGGTGCTGAGCAAAGCAGGTGCCCTTCAGCACCTCCATAAATGCCCCCCTTCACAGCCAAGAAATGAAGCTTTTTTCCCCAAACTAATATGGCACTAAACCACCAAACTCAACATTTACTTTTGTGATGTAAATATTTCCTAAGCTCAGCTTCTATCAAATCCTGCAGTTATTTGCGCTGCTCAGCGAGAGGCACGGACTTTGCAGCAGGAAAATGTGTTCTTTATGAATGGGATGAAGCTCTTTTCTTCACTTGCATCTTAAATGCAATCTAAATGATCCGTCATGGCCTGCACACAGCAAAAGCAGTAGGTATGATGAAAGTCTGATTGCATGTAATCAGCAGCAGCAGTGATTTGAATGTTTTGTCCTGTATCTTCCCTCAGCCTACTGCCCAGAAAAGCTGCTTTAGTGTACTCAGAGAAGTTACTTGAGTTCATCAGCTGGGTTAGTTCAGAACCCCAATTCTCTGGATCTCCCTTGGTTATTTTGACCAGTACATGGCTGGAACATCAGTTACTTCGGATGCTTTTAAAAAATACTAAAAATATCAAACAATCTAAGCTGGCATTCAGGTCCACAACAACAGTGGATTTGAGAGGTAAAGCTGTTTTTGCCTGTGCCCTAAAGTACAGAGAACTGTTCTTAACAAATCCCCAGCTGGGGGAAACTTAGAAATGGGATGCCACTAAAACAACCACCTAAGAAGTATTGTTATTACTGTGGTCATAGATCAGGCCAAACCATCTCTTCCTGGAGTGCGTGTACATACATTCTGCAGGAATTGTTAAGGGTTCTGTCTGCTCCAGTGATTTAGCTCAGTTACTGAGATTGTGTGCAGCAGCTGCAAGGAACAAGCAGCGCAGCACCGACGGAGCAGTCCCCTCCATAATTCTCTGACTCGAGCCCACTCGCAAGTGAAATCATTCTGCTGCAGAGCTCCGTGTCTGTCTTCTGGGGAGAATTGCCTGCTTGTATGGTTCTGCATCTCTTTCTTTCCTGCTGCTAGAATATAATTAAAGTTGCTAAAAATACGTGCTTTCTAATATTGTTTTTTTCTGTGTAGGCGGCTGCTGTTACTCTGTTCTCAGGAGAGGAGATGGCATAAAGATGAATGTCACTTAACTCTATTAAGTGGTCCATATTGCATAGGGATATAAAAGCTCTTTATTTGTTGCCTGATCCAAAGTCCTATGAAGTGTTTAAATTAAAAAAATACATATGTATATATACAGTAGAGCCTACTGACTCTGTTAGTTTTACAGAAGTATTTTTCTCCCATCAGAAGAGAGGACATTTCTGAATGGAAAAGTACCACTTTCATGTTAGCTTGTGAGAGTTTACATTCTTAGTGCTAAGGAAATTAGTAGAACAAGCAGGGCCATAATTACTGTGCTTTTACAATACTGACATTGTACCTAATTATGGTTTAGTCTACAGAGCTCTCTGTTTGTTTAATAATCCCAGTAGACATAGTTTGAGCATATGTTTTTGTATCACCTGGGTGTACCTGGGAACAACTGGCACCACTGTCATGGAAGTGACAGTTGACAAGATTTTACCTATTTTACAGTATAAAGCACTGACTCACCTTTGATATGCATGAAATCATTTCAGGGTGAGCTGGAATCAGCATTTAGAGGCAAAGCAGCTCAATGCAAAGAGTCTTTGTTCTCTTTTTGTGTGGTAAAACCAGGGCATAATTTTCTTTGCACAATTTCAGCAGCTTGCAAAGCTGGTAATAAAATCCTCAGCACCCTGCTGATGAAGTGAGATCTGCTGTTGCTAACAAAGGTTAAACATCCATCATCCTTTTGACCTGCTAAAATGATGACATCTGCAGGTTTGATCCTGAGTTTACCACCTGTCTGATGCCTTTTGGTTTCTATTTAAAGATGGCCAATTTTTCCTGAGTATGAAGTTTTCGATTTCCTCTCCTGCCTCCTCCTCATTTCAATTGTAATTATCTTTCCCTCACATATGGAAAGTCTCAAAAATAACTTAAAGATTTTTAGATAGAGAGGGGAGAAAGAGAAGCCTGAATCTGTATTTGTGATGGATTTCCTCCAGCCTCTTCTGTGGTGAGACCTTCCCCTGTGAAACCTGGGTATGTCATATTTGTTCAGGTGTCCACTAACTCCTTGTTCAGCACATCAGGGTTATGAGCCTTATTTCTATGGCTGCAGCGGAATTTCTTAAAAGTTAGGATTGTCTTGGCCCTCTCTCAGTCTCCAGGCTCCAGGACAGATTAAAGAAATCAGATACATTAAATATTAAATTTTTTCTTCCTTGGTTTTTGTGCAACTGCAACATTCTGTGTGTCTGTGTAATCCTACATGCTATTGATTCTTTCCCCAATGCTGTCTTTGGTTTTCCAATTGCCTGTTTCTCTTGACCATCCTGTGTGACACAAATAGCCTCAGGGACAGCAGGGATTTGAAAAAGCAATAGTTGAGGAACGACTTCCCACAGGAATGCTGCCTTTGAATTAAATGTTTCCTCCATGAGGATATGTGGGGCTCTTTTGGTGTCTGTCAAGTGTCCAAATGTCTTGGCAAGAAACTTAAAATTATTTTGACCAAGATTCTTGATAACATTATATCCGAAGTTGTCTTTATTTTCCCTTTTGTCTCTTTTAATAGCTGTCTTTTTACAATATTGTTTTTTAAATAGTAGTCAACACTTATGAATTATAATAGAATGTTACCTTAATAAATCAAAATAATAATTATCTCACCTGATGGTTCCTTGGATTTGGTTTGCTTTTGAATAATTTGGTGCTTAATTTATATGTAATTGTTTTTTAAAAAGATGTTTACGTTTCAAAACATCCAATAAATACATTTTTATGAGTTTTTCAAATAACATTAAATACTTCTGAGCTGTAGTACTTGGTTTTCCTTCCATGATGAGCCAGTGATGACTGTAGAACCTGAGACAAGAGCTTGTCCCTGCAATAAAGCTTTTGTCACAGAAGGGTGACTCTTAGCTCCCTTTAAAAAGAAAGGATTTTGTTATCAGTTCAAAGCCTGTGATGGTTTTCCCATCCTTTTATCAATCCAACTCTTCTCCTGAGTGTCAAGGCTTTGACCATTTCCTCCTTGTTTCCAAGGAGCCAATGTGTGGATGGGCTCATTGATCCTGCGTGTGGTCGCTCACGGCTCGCACATCTCACCTGCTGCCACTCCTGCTGTCCTGGGCACGGGCCAATAAATCCAGGCAGAGAGGGTTTCAAAATTTGGTTGTGGCTAGCTGGGTGTCACCAGGCTGTTATCAAACCCATCCTTTAGGGATGGGATCCTTCTTTGTAACATGGGCTTTTTGGGCAGAATCCAAAATACCATTTTAAATTGTTCAGCAGCAACCTTTTGCTAAATATTGCGTCTTGCTGCCTGTTAATAACGTGGTTGCCTGTTCAGAAAATCACATTGAAGACCTACTGACAGCAGCAGCTAATACCACAATGCATTGCTCTCTAGTGGTGTGAAAATTATGATTCAATGTATGCATTTCCAAATTACACCTTAAATTATCAGTCTTGGATCATGCTGTCAGAAAAGTCAGACCTGAACTGCAGAAGATCACAATTGTAACTACTTTCCCAACTGTTAAGTTGCAATTAAACCTGTATTAGGCGACCCTTTGGTGTGCCTTTTACTTAATTCTTTCACTTTAAATTAGAACTGTTGGTTGTAGTTATTTAAAATAATGGATATGATTTCAATAGGGCCCAGCATAAATGTGGAGCCATTTGTAGGATTAGAATCAATTTCATAAAGGTTTACATGAAAACGAGATTATTTTAGTTGCAAGTTTCTAATATTACTACTATGTTTTTAATATTTGGTGGTATCCAACCTGAATCAAATAGTTAACCCTGGTAATGAGGTTTTTCTTTTAGCTCTTTATGTAGACACTATTTAAAAAGGTGTCTTAGCTTGGTTTTCCCCTAGTTCTCTCATCTTTTCAATAATTGAGTATAGTTTAAAGTTATCTTAGTATTTAACCCCATTTCCCTGTAGATTAATTATCTCAATGTAAAACAAATGTGTATTAAACATATGCAGTTGCTTACAGAAGCAGATTTGGCTGTTTCATTTAATATAAGTCTCTTGTTGCACAAAACAAACCCGTCATATTTAAGATTTCTCTGGTCATTAAAACTGAATTATGTAATAGGCTTCCATCTGCTATTGAAACCTGTTCATCATTATTTTGTGTCATTTTAAGTGGGAGCATTCTGAGAAATGCTTAGTGACAGCAGGCTTGGCTCTCGTGGCTGTGAGAGCAGGGTAGAACAGGGCTTCCCTCCTTCCTAGCTGCAAAAATATGTTTATTGTCTTCTGAGGAAGTTTTCTCCAAGAGTTTGGTTCTCACTTCTCCAGCCTTGCCATCTTCTGCAAAATTTTGTATTTGCAAGCTCCTCCCTGCTTCTCCCCCAGGCACTTGGTAGATGTCTGTGGGATAAATCCAGCGCTGTCATCCATCAGGCTCGGCCACTCTCTGGGTGACACCGACGGTGGTTGGCAGAGCAGCTGGCATTAAATGGTTGGCAGTGGAGCGACACAGGAGTGGGCAGGGAAGATGGATGGCCCTGTGCTGCTGTGCTGGGGTGGGAGCTGGGCTAAAAGGGATCTGATCCCTGCAGCCACAGCTTGGAGCTCTGCTGGAGCAGGGAGCCAGGCAGGGCAGCAATTCCACTGCTGCATCCCAGAACTGCACTGACAACATGAGAAGGAGCTGGACTGGGTAACTTCATGAGAACAAAACATTTAGTTGATAGAAGGCTCTATGATTTCAGGATTAACCTTTTTCTTACCCTATACAAGATAAGATTTTTGGCAAAAGGAATAAAATTTGTGCTTTAGTCCTAAAACAAGTGAATCAAGCACCAATGATAACATGGCCTCAGCATTCTCTTCTGGGCAAATAAAACAAAAAGTAAAGAAGATGGTTCAACTCAGTCCAGATATTTTATAGTTCCTTCCATAATGCTTTGGATATTTTAATCCTTTATAATAATTTATTTTTTCTCTTTTCTCAGTATTACTTTGTGTTTCCATTATGCAGTCATCTGAGTTAACCAAATCTTACCTTTCTATAGCTCTCCTTCAGAAAGTTACCTGCACTTTAAAAGAAAACCGAAAACTTCACTTTTATTCAAAGTGATGATAAGCGGAGCATTTTTTAAAATTATTATTCCCATAATGTTCCCAGTATCTTAAAATATTACAACAGTTTATGTGCTTTTCCTTCCTTGTGTGGACAGATGTCAATCTATTACAGTTTGAAATATTCAAATGAAATGGCTTTGTTATGTTTTACATGGTAAGAAAGCTACCAAATTAAAACAATGACATCATTGATTACCCTTTGATAGATGAAATTTATCTAAATTAATTATCTTTCAGTATTTGCTAAAAATGTTCATATGTGAAAACTCACGATAAAACATCTGCTCAGCAGAGGGCTTATCAAAGGTATTGTAATAAGCCACGTAATGAATGTTTCAGCTTTCAAAAGAGAAAATATTTTGTATGGCATTTATTTAAATAATTTGTTTCAAGTCAGGATTTCCACTCCACTTTAAGAAAAAGAAGTAATTTTGCCGTGAAAACATTATCATTGAATGGCATTACAACATGGCAATGGAAAAAGCATAACTTGGAAATCTCTGAGTATCCTGAGCTCAGTCAGGAGATGAAAAAGACTCATTTGAAGTCCTGCTTGGAGGCACAGTGCGTGGCGCACTGCGGAGAACTGGGTTTGAAATCGGCGCCGGGTGACTTCTCTCAGTCCCCACCCGTCTGCTCCTTTCTTCTGCTCTTCAGGAGTTTGCCTGTCAGACCTTTTGGAGGTTTGATCCTGGGAGCAGCTGAAAGCCAGAGTCTTTTCTCCATTGAGCTTGCTGATGAAGCAGCAAACCTGTCTCTGTACAAGAAATGTATTATTCAAGTCATTGCTCCTAGGATTTCTTTTGCGTGTGAAAGTTTGTGTTGCTTATCCAGGTGGATCTCCTTAGACCAGGAAGTGCCCTTGTATATGAGCTCTTGTGAAGGGTCTTGCCAAGATGCTTGCAGTTTCTTATGAAAACTCATTTATTATTTCTGTAAATTTATTAACTTTTTCAAGTCTTCCCTCCCTACCATTTCTTCCTCTCAAGGAGGAAATGAAATTATACTATTATGAACACACTCTGATAATACAGGTGGTGGAGAGGCTCAGAGGTTTTCACATGCCATACAAATGGTTTTTTCAATGGCATTTTGTTCCTTGACGTGGGAAAGAAAGAAGGGTTGTTTCAGTGGAAGCCTTTGAAGGCTTTCCACAAGTGAGAACATTTTAGCTCATGTTCCCCGTGGCACTGGCTGTCAGCAGCTGAAAGGGCACCTTGTTGACTCTGGTACAGGGCTTGTCACCCTTCACACACAGAGGGGTAAGTGATGGTCACTTTGACCCTCCACCCTGACATTTACATTCAGCCCATGTGAGGCTGTTGGGAAAGAAAGACCACTTCCCCCTGGGGAATGTGTTTGCATGTTTGCTCCAGTTTTCAAGGCACTGAGGGATAATTGTGAAGAAATGGTTCAGAGGAAGCTTGTTGGGCCTTCAGCCTCCATTCTGTGCTTGGAGCAGGGATTGGCAAATGGCAGGATTGCAGGTAATGTGTTTTTATTAGGGTCTCTCTATTGTATTAGAGAAGGCACCTGGCTATTCTGTGGTATTTTTGAGCCATTAGGGAACATAACTATCATGTCATTTTGTAGTTTGCTGAGATAGGTATTATTCTGTGACCCTTTGCTGATTAGATAAAAATTGGCTCAGGAATATTTGGGTGTTTCTCATTATCTCAGTATTTCTTAAATTTCTCGGTGCCAAGTTGGGTCTGAATAACCTTATTGTGTTCAAATCCAGGCGGGGATTTGGAATCACCACTCCCCCCATCTTAATGGAAATATGTTTTTGGCAAAGGAAGAGAAAAAAAAGGAGAAGGTACAAGACAGCCCCTAAACTTTTCACCTGCCAGCTTCCAAAAATACTCCAGAATTTGCATGAAACAGTGAATATTTCTCATCTTCTTGTTAGTACTGACCTCTATCAATATTTGCTTCATCTGATCCATAAATTATAGTAGCACAGAGGAAATCCAAAAAAACTGAGGGATTCTTGTAACTATGTGCTGTAAATTAGGAATTTGAGCATGAATATTATGGGCTGAGAACTAGGATGTCTCATGTCACTCTGAAGACTGACTAGACTCCAGACAAGATGCCTGTGACCTTGCTGAGGGGAAGATGTGCAGACTGAGGGAAGTTTACACATGGAATTTAAGCATATGTGGCTTAAACTGAGCATATGGTGCTTTTACTGATGGGTACCTGTGCATGTGTCTTGCCTATGGATAAAGCAATTAGCTGATTAGTAAAAGCTGAGTAAGTGATAACTAATATGCAAGGAGCTGAATAAATGCACCTAAAACATCCATATTCCTGTTTAGGATGCTACATGTGAACATACCCACAGCTCTCTAAGCCCCTTTGCATTGGGGAAGCTCAAATCAGCATTTGGTAAATCTTGAGAGAGATTTTTGGGTTCTGTAAATAAAATTTCCTGACTTTGAACACTGCATTATACTGAACTGGGCAGGACAGAAAGAAATGGTTTCATAATCATATTTTCATACACTGAATGTAAAACTCTGTTTACTGTTTTGCAAGACACATTCCAAGGCTTTTGTCTGTAGTTTAGTGTGGCCAAAATGTTAATGTTTTACTGTATGTTGGGCTCTAAAAATGTAGATTTAACTCAAAAGGTAGAAAAGGGTTGAACAGTATTATATAAAGTCTGAAAGTCGTAAGTAGGAAGTTCTGTGCATGCTCTTTCTTCACATCTCCTTTTCAGTTACAGTAATTTAGGTTTTAGTGTATGATGAATTCTGTCATAAATTACTACTGGAATACACTTTTCAACTTCGGAGTATATTTTGCTGAAATTAATCTGGAAACCCTCCCATGTTTCATTGAGAGATCAAAGAAAATCCCAAATGGAAAATATGCTTTTGAGAGGGGGGAAAAGTAGTTCTGAGTTCTTAAGCTCTTGTAATGAAGATAACTGAATTAAAATCAAAGCAAAACTAATTAAGAACTTAAAAGTGCAAGTTTTTGGTTGCATAATATCCCTGAAACATGGCAGAATGGAATTATCATTGGCAGGAGTTGCTGGTTGTGCAGACAGGTGATGTGGTCACCAGTGGATCCAAATGGAAATGTTCAGCTGGATTGCAGTTCTCTGACTTTGGCCTTTCTGCTCTTTCTTAGCCTTTCTGCTCTTTTGCTTCTGAAAAAAATAAAAAGCTATTTTGGTAGGCAGTTCCCCTTCTCTCCTATGAGTTTTGTCTGGGTATGCAGCTGGGGACAAACCAGCTGAGATCTTCTATCATTTTATAGTTTTTATTCATGGATTTCATGGTTCATTCCTAGACCTTGCCATTCTCAAGTGGAAAAAGAAAGCATGTTTGCACACTCATCCCCCTAGTCTATGTGCACCTTTTCTTGCCCTTTTCCTTCCTTGAAAATGGAGATAGAATTGAAAATTTCAACATTTTTTGTTTCACTTGAAACAAGGTGAAAATATTTTTTTAAGTGCAAAGTTTAATGAAATCAAATTCATGAGGCCTTCTTACTTCTCATTGATCTTAAGCTATTGCTATGGAAGCTTTCAATAATGATGTTGTGATGATCTTTTAAACAGTCATTCCCATCGTGCTGTAGCATATCCTTCAAAAGCTTCTGTTGGAATGTGCTTTTTGGGTTAGCGTGCACATGTGGTTTCTCTGGATATTTAGTGAAAGCCTAATGAGCAGACTCCCTGCTCTAATGGATCAAGACTTTATCAGGCTGAGTTTTGCTCACTTTGAAGAGCGTTGCCATATGGGAGCTTTGTTTTTTTTTGGGCTGTCTCAGGTGCTCTTGGCAGATGGAGCTGGAAGTGCCTGGAAGTGCTCGGAAGGCAGAGCACCAAGCAACTCCCATCCAAGCGGCTGGGGGGGTCACCAAGACCACAGCAGGAGCCTGGCAGAGGCTCAAACCCAAGCAAGGCTATGCTGCAAGTGGGAAGCATAATTCTGGAACTCAGCAGCTTCTCTGGGCACCTGGTTCCTTGACCAAGGCAGTTCTTAATTAGATTCACAGCGAATCTTTTCCAGTCTCGTGACAGAGCTGGAGAGCACTCAATTATATAAATGTTTTTTCCCCTGTAGTTCTTTCCAAGAGCTGTTGATCTGCTTTGCTTCATTGCATTCCCTCTAATAGGAAGAATCCAGATCCCTTTGACCCCTAACAGTCCATGTGATCACAGGCAGGGGTGTTTATCCCTCATTCTTTAGGAGCTGAATGCGAGTTTACAGAGGCAAATGCCTTTTTAGTCCAGGAGCATTCTGGGTCCAGGCAGACATCAGTCACTGTCTTGTGTGCTGGTTGGTTAGTTGATTTGTTTGCCCTTTTTTTCCTCTCTTTTATCATCATAATGGAATTTTGGTTTTCCAAATTCAGTGGAATTCCATACCTTATGATTGTACTTGCTGTCCTAATGGAGATTTTGAGCTTTGTCCTCTTTAAAATATCCTTATCTTTTTTAAAAAAAAAAACCCAAAAAAACAAAAATCAAAAAACCAACACGTTTTTGGCTGTGGGAACATTGACTTTAAAACAAAGGCACCAGCTTTTCTTTTTCTTTTTTTAGACTTTCCATCTAAGAGGCACTGCCAGGTGTTTGCAGCACAGGATAGGAGTATAGGAGCAGCATCCTTAGGGAGGCAAAGCTTTCATTTACCCATAGAGGGATGATTTCTCACCATATGCTCCGTATCTCAAAGAACTGGGATGTTAAAAATGTGAATTTTCCCATCCACTGGGAGCTTTCCTGTGCAGCTCACATATTACAAAAGGAAAAAGGTGTCACTGAAAAGAACTGTTATACTCACTCCTGGGCCATCAGAGATGATTTTTTTTTAATAGGAGGGTTGTTGTGGTTTTTGTTTTATTTTTTTAAAGCCCACTAATTAGTGTGTATTTGTGATTAATTGGTCCAATTCATTCTGTAAAGATAACGGCTGAAAATAAAAATAATTCTATAGTTATGCAAAGGAAAAACATTTGAGAAAGCACTTTCAGAGCCAATAAAACCCTGAGGTAATATTAAACTGCTTTATTCTAAACAAAATCTATTTTTCAAAGTGTTTTATAAGTTAGTGGTTTTTTTACTCTGCTAGGTTTTTCTTGAGATAAAGAATATAAAAAGCTTAGATCTCCATAATTTCTGTATTGTTGCATAAAATGCAAACCAAGAGTTTAATAGTATGGAAATAGCTAAATTATTTCCATTAAAGAAAAAAAAAATGCAAACAAGCCTTTTTTCAAGCACACATGCTCAACTCCGAGCTACATATGAAATTGCTTTTTAGAATTGCTTTATATCCAGTTACTTAGGCTATTTTCATAATTTTTATCCAAAAGAGGAACAAATGCAAGATTTTTTTGTGCAGACATGTGTGACCATCTGCATGTGTAACCTTCTTTGAAAGAAGCTGTTGCACTAGAGAAGGGAAAATCACCCTGCCAGATTTTATTTTGGACCAGGTTTCTATTCTGTAGGTATTGTACATGTATTTATTTGGGGAGGTTCATGTAGACCCAGACACTTGTGTGACCTTGGCTGTAGAGGTGTTCTCACAACTTTACAGTTCTATATTTATTCAGTAATATTTTTTCACTTAGCTATCAGTTCAGAAACCTCTAAAAATAATAGTAATAATAAAAAAAATTGTTAATTAATGAAAGAATTTTCAATTCTTTCTTGCTCTGAGGAATAATCATTCTAGAGTGGTAGAAATAAGTGGACATGTTTGGCAATACCAGTTTTAATATTCCCAGGTCTGTTACAAGCAGATGTGCAATACATTGAAAATTACAGTTTATCCTGTAGTACAAGCAGGAATTTATCATGGATCTCAAGAACACTCTAAAACCAAATATTATGGAGTTCTTCTATGTGTTCTATGTGTTTCTCCTACTACTGTACAGCTTTGAAATGCTGAAACTTGCCAAACTCTTTCCCTCTTTCCGACTTCCAGGATAGATTTTCAAGATGTGCTATCAAAGCAGGGCCTTTAGTCATCTCCCCAAAAGCTTTATGCAAAACCATTCCATGTAAACTTACACTCTTGATTATACAGTCCCTTATTTTTGCTGTTGAGGGGAAGGAATTAAGACATAGGAAAAATCCTTTCATTCTTGCAGGCTTAGAGGAGCTGTGATATAGATAGTTTGAAAAATATGAAATACATCTCCATAGCAGTTGCACAATTTCAGTTGTTTGAAACTGATTGTCATCAGTAGTTGGGAACTTGACCTCGGAAATGAGGCATGCACAGAGGAAACGATTTAATGATAACTTTAATAAAGTGTTCTTGCTGTTGTTTCCTTTAGTAATAGTACATCCCATGGCTTTTGGAGGAACTAAACCAATGGAGAGATCTACAGGTGGGTTGGGTGTTAATTATCTCCTTCTTTATTCCTGGTTTTATGTCTTTGTGACAGTATTGACTCCAGTGAAGTTATTTCTCTCTTGTGCCAGTGTAAGAATAATGAGGAAACCTTTTCCCAGCAATCTGCAATGTAACCTTGTGGAAGACACTAGTGTAATTTATATATTGATAAAATGAATATAATATATTGCACAGAGGTTTTGTGAGCTTTAATTAATATTAGAATAGTTTTACATTGAATAATGATGGAATAGTCTTGAGTTAATTAACTCTAGATCTCAAGGACATCGGCCTGTGGTGGTTGAATGCAGCAGATAGTGTGGGTGTGCCAAACTTCCAGAGCTGCCCTCTTTTCAAAGCCATTGTTTTCAAGGTGCCCCAGTGTTGACTTTAAATCCTTTGTTTGCAAATTTGTCATGTGAACTATAAAATAATTTTAATATAAAACTGAGGTGGGATTTGGTCATTAAGATGCATCTAAGAAAATAGTTGAAAATAGATCTGTTTGTTTAAGTGGAACTTTGCTTACAAAAATACATCCTTGAAAATGTGGTTACTTGAAACAATTTGAAAATATTTTCTGTGGCAGGAGAGGTGAGTGGGGAACCTCCCTGCATGATGTGACATTAAAGCTTGTTGGTTTCTACCTAGTGAGCAAATTTACTTCATGGCGAAATACTTAGAAAAATAATAGGAATTTTTAAAAAATTGTTCTGTGGAAGTGGTTCATGGTGATGCTATTCCTGTTAGGTTGGAATGGTGATGGGCAGCTCCCACTGAACCCTCAGCTGGATGGTAGAGTTCCCTAAGTGAAGGTATCTGATACACTTAAATTCTATCATTTGCTTTGATTTTTGCTTTTTGAATAATTTCATTTTCACTTTTCATTTTCATTGTGCCTTTTTTTTGTTTTTTTTTGTTTTTTTTTTCCCCTTCACCTTTAACCATTTCATTCTAACCCATTCTCATTTCCAGAGGAGCATCCCTTGTGTGACGTAGGGGAGTTCCTGTGCCACGATGGTGTCACTTGTGTGTCCTGGCACTGGCTGTGTGACGGGGAGCCCGATTGTCCTGATGATTCGGATGAGTCCTTAGACACATGTGAGTAAAGCAGCAGCCACTCTTACTTTGTCTCCCTTTTATCTGTAACGCTTTGAGTTGCACTAACTACACACCTGAAAGGGCAGATTCCATTTTGTTTTATAAATCCTGTGTGAATCTTCCTGCCGAGGGGAGCCGGTTGCATTCTTTATGTAGGTGAGATACAGAAGAAATGGAAGAGATGGAAGGTGTTTTGTTCTTGTGCCACTCTGTAATGCACACTGTCACTGGAGCAGATGTGCTCTCTGCTCTCACCGAGCTGTCGATGAGCTGAGAGGGCAAAGTCAAGCACAGGGAAATGTGTTCCTCTAAATACATTTAGGGCAAGGAGGGGTGGAAGAGAAGAGTGCAAAATATTTTCAATACAAATATGAAAAGCATACAAACATCAAAGGGACAAATGAAAGAAGATGTGAGAGCTGTGAGGGGGAAAGAAGCAAAGAAAGGAAGATGATGGAAAGCTTTAATAAAACATATTTAATTATAGCGAAGACCTTGTTGGGTTTTTCTAATGTGGCTAAGAGCTTCTGAACACCAGAGTAGCAACCTTATAGATGTTTTTCTTACCAGCCTTGTAGACTACTGATGAGGTGCTATTAAATCTTAATGTTCCCTTGTTTCCTGTGTTCTGAGGAAAAAGAGGGAATTTCCTGATTTTATCCCCAGGATAATCACTTAATGCAAGAGAAGAACCATGTATTTTATATCAAAGCAATACTGACAATCAGGAAAGCTGGAAATGGGGTTTGCTGCTCAAAGAAAGGAAAATATCAAACATCAGACAGTATTTAGGAGTCTAATCTTTAAAATGAGGGACAGAAGCTCAAGATGTCTGGGAGCCATTTCTGTCTGGGCAAACACTGTGGTGCTGATTGCAGCCTTCCTGCTCCAGTGCTTGTTCTCTGCCACTGATCAGGAAATTGCCTGCGGGGCTGTGGTGAGGGTGCTCTGATTTAACCACCTTCAACACACTTTGGGGCTGGCAGCAACCATGTCCTGCAGTGGGAAGCGTTGGGTACAGCTGGGGTTTTGTAACTGTGCTGCTGACTGATTGCTGCCTCCTCTAATGTGCTTGCCAGCACAGTGTTTATTTAATATGCCCAGGTAAAAGTTTCTCTGACTAATGGATATCAAGATAGGAGCACAGCAATTGTCACACACACACAGTTTTTAACTTGCCTCATGATATTCACCACGTGGTTCCAAATCCAACAGCTTGCTGGATGCCCAGGTATTTTCCTCTCGAGAACTTTGCATGGTTGTTATACTGGTTTGTAAGACCTGTGTTCAGCAATGCCGTTTAAAGTCATGCTATGTAAAAAAATAGCATTTGGAGTTTATTGATAGCTCGAAGAAAAGGGGATGGGGTGGAAAGAGAGTCTACACTTTCCCGATATCCACCAGCGTGGCCCTCTTGGAAACACCTTTCCCTTTGCAAATGCAAACAGTTTCTGTCAGATGCTTTATTTAGGCTGTCCTAAGCCAAAGGCAGGAGGCAGCACCGTAGCTTTTCTGGTTTTACAGCAGGAAGGTGTTTGAATCCTTATTCTTTTCCAGCTTCCATGGCCCTTTGCTGACGAGCTGCTGGCTGATGAGGTGCCTGGGCAGCAGCTGACTGTGTGGGCTGAGATAACAATCACCTTATATCTGCTGCCCTCTCTCATCATCTCAGTTCAACTCAGCCCAGGACTGAGTGAGAATCAAGTGACAGCACTGGAGCATGGGGTGAAACTTTGTTACATAATGCTCACGGTTTTGTTTTGGACTGGATGGTTCTGTATTTTTTTAGTCAGCGTGATTTGCTGTCAAATTTTTAAAATATGTGTGCCTGCTCTGGCTTTGTCAGGTAACTTGTTTCTCATTAAAGATGGATAAAATGATCCTGAATTTTTCTGCTGATACTTGGCACCACGGTATCTGTAGGAACTTATAAATTACATTCAGAATATTTCTATGGTATATTTGATCCCTGGTGCTAATGCCAGGGACTCAGCACATTCAGTTTTTGTGGACTGAGTCATGTGTCTGTTTGTTTATAGATGAATGCGGCCCCTATTTGTCAGCTCTTTTTGGACTTACATATGATGAATTATTTGCTGTAGCCTGGCAGATATTTCTAGTTGTTCCTATAGCCGTAAACAAATGGATTTTGATTGATTTTCTGTGGATTTGTGCCTAGTAATAGGGTTTTCTGGGTTCTAATAATGTGCAAGCATTGATCAAAGCTTTTCCTGCAAGTGGAAGTTCTTAACTCCTCTCCTGTGGGGATTTTAAAGTTTAGAAAAGAAGAGAAATTCTCAAGCTGCAGCTCTTCCCATGGTGAGAATGTGAGAGGTCTTATTAGTCTCATCACGCAAGCATCTATTTGCAGAAAACATCCAGGAACTAAATATCCTTGTTAGCAATCTCCTGGTGGCTTTTTAACCAAGTTTGCAATAGAACCTGAAAGTTACTCTCCTGTACAAACACATGTGATATGCCTGTGTCAAGTAATTGCCTCAGGAGTCACCTGAAATCCTACAACCTAGTTCCCTTTTTAGAGTTTCTAAGGAGATCTAGGATGGGATGCAAAGGAGGAAAGGTGGCATTCCTTCTTATTGTAGGATTCAGTGTCTGTGTTGGAAAGGCTGGGGCAGGGCACTGTGCAGGCACAGCTTCCTTGAGCTTTCGGGGCTGTGATGGAGCTCTCCTGGCTCTGCCTGTGTTGTTCTCAGTCAGCAGACAGCTTCCAGCACCAGCCTGTTCCCCTTCTACTTCCATCTTCCTCTAAATGGTCTCACAAAAAGCTTTATAAAACCAGAAGTGAACTCCTACAGCCCCTACACTTGTGTTCTCTTCTGTTTCTTAGCAGCTATAGTTCTTTCTGCTCTCTGAAGGTGCTGTTTTTTACTCTACTAAGGAACCTGGCTCAGTAACTCAAAATGAATAATTTAGTGAACAAATTCTATTGCTTTTCTGTTCCAGAGTTGTTCATGAGAAAATTGATTTTTTAAAAAAAATAAAATGTATTAGTAAAACTCTTGACCAAGTAATTTTTACCCTTTCTTGGGTGGTCTCTTGGTTGTTCATAGGACTTTTACAAATAGTCAGGATTCAAAAGTCAATTTGTTCAACCTAATCAGCTGATTCTGGGTTCTTCAGTAGGCTAAATCAGCAAGCTCACTTGCAATCAATAGAACTTTATCAGACAGCCCAGAATCTAGCCAGACAGTTTGGTTTTTACAGATAGCTGTGAATCTGGAGGTTGATGGAGATGTTCAGGGGGCCTTTCTGTAAAAAGGAAAAATAAAATGGCTGCCTGCAGCCTCACCTGACAGGTGACTTGGGTGGGACAATTACAAAACCCAAATCCACTGTTAAAAAGCACAGAGTTTAAAAACAGAAATAGTGACAACCCTTTGCATCATCTACTGACATCTGCACTGTTGTAGGCAGTTACAACTTGGAAACATCAATGTAATCCTCATTTTCTTGGGGGAGGTTTTAGTGGTGGTTTTTGTTTTTTGGGGTTTTTTTGGTCATTTTCTTTTTTGTGTTTTGATTGGATTTTTTTGCTTAGTTTGCCATTCTTGCCACTATTACTGGTCTTAAGCTGTAAGTAGTCACCTATCTCAGCAACTATAAGGTGATAACTTCACAAAGTTATTGTATCTTAAAGATCCAGTTTATACCATTGTTATTTTGGGGTACCTGTGTGTTTTGTATTCCACAACTGTACCTCTGAATAACATATTCATCCTAAGTAAGCTGTGCCCAAGGAATACCATGGTTTCTGAACCAGACAAATATTTGATGTGATGGGCTATTGCCTGCTTTCCTCCTCAGCCTCCTACTAACAGAGCTGAGATCTAAAAGGTGCATTGGCAAATTACTCCTGCCATTTAGTACTTAAGGCTTTTTCTGTGTGTTTGCAGCTTCAGAACTCGTCTGGCTTGCGTGTTGTTTTCAAACCTGAGCTCACCAACGCCTCTCTGTCAGAATGTGTTGTGCCAGGCCGAGGTGAAACAAAGGAGCAGGGAGAGAAATTGCTTATTTTCTATAGTTTCTTTTTGAAATTGTGCACACTGATTACGATTAGGTGTTTTAACTCTGGGTGTAGCAGTTCCAGCACAGGCTGATTAGTTGTCTCTCAGCCTTGGAGTCAAGGAAGGTGCTGTAACTCTGCCTGAGAGCTGCCCTGCGAAGGGAGGTGAGGTCTGGCTCCCCTGAGCTCCTTTTGTATCCATCCGTGGCAGAACAGGCAGCAGAGCTTTGCAGCACCACAGCTGCCCATCAGAACCATCCATGACCCCAAGTACTGCTTGATTGCCATGAATAACCTATGAGAGGTAAAAACCCCTACAGTATGAGATGTCCCACTAACAGAGCAGAGCTCTGAAAGGTACTGTCGAGTCCGAAACTGTCTGACACTCATTCATTTTAGCACCCAAATCCTGAAACATTTCACTCTGCACAGCCAGACTGTAGCTCTTGAATCTCCTATTGTCCTCAGCTGCCCTTTATTTGTGATCCTGATGTTTTTCTGGTATTTGAGCTTTCCTAAGAGTTACCCAAATACTGTTTGCATACCTTCCACCCACACAAATTTATTTGTGGCTGTCTGGTCCCGAGTTAAAACAACTCTAGTTGCCATTAATAAATCATCAAATTTGAGTGGTCCCTGTCTCTGGAAGTTTGAGTAGATGTAGCCTTATTGTAACATGTTGAAATTATTTCTGATAATTACCTTCCTCTGGGACTTTAGGGAATGTCATCTTCTATAATCATGATTAAACTGAAGTTGGAGGAGCAAAATAAATGCAGCAACCAGAAGTGCCTTGTTTAAAAGCTTAAGTCTCACATTGTTTGCTAAAAGTGTGTCTTTCATTCTCTGGATGCTAATTATGGAAGACTAGTTTCAGAAGCTTAAAAATTGTTAATTGGGAACCTCTGTTGTAGTTCTTTTACCAGCAAAGGATAAGATAATTGGATGGAATGTTGCTCTTGTGGTATGAAACAATAAAGATAAAATTTCCTAAAGCTCCTAATTCTTTTATGAGTAGATTCATTGAAATTCAATAGAAGCTGGGATCCCAAACCACTCTTTAGTAGCTTTGGAAAATCCCAGATCAATAAATAATGTGCATACATTGAAGGTGCAGTGCCATGAAGCTGCTAAAGGTAAATGAAGAAAATGCTGGGCATGAGGGGAAAATATGATCTTGTGTTTTCACTCTTTATGATTTTGGTGTGTGTAGTTACTGTTGAACAAGGAATCTGCTACTTAAAATATCTGCTTACACCCATTTTTCACCAAGATATTTGAACTTGTTATTGGCCAGGTATTAATTTAATCTGCTTTGAGATTATGTGTACTCCCTTTTTCTCTCTGTATCAGTGTTGTTCCTATCAGTAGTGTAAAACTTTTAAAGTTCTTGTAGGAAATGAACCACAACAAAATGACAAATGTCAACAAATTTTATGAAACTGCTGCTAGTTTACATAAAATTAAGTTAAATGCTTATTGCAGCAGTACAATATTGCCAGCTTTTATGTTAGCTGGTGAGAAGAAGTGTTTCTGACAGAACAAGATGAATGTTTTGAAGGAGTATTAACTTCCCTGATACTATTTTTACAGACTTGGAACAAAACACACTTCCCACTGAGGCTCTTGTTGCAGTTTACCCTTCCAAAGCTGCTGTGGTTGGTGAACACTGATAAAGAAAAGACTTATAAAACATATTTATTCTGGCTGGAGTCTTTGCCATCCTCTTTACTGGCATGTAGCCTCTCAGGGCTGCTGTGCTTCATCCCATCCAGGTGATGAGCTGTTGTCTGCTGCCTTTCCCTGTGGAAAACATCTCAGTGCCTGTGACCTGGGCTTCAGCTTTTGACCTCTGTTTTCTTCCTTACTCCATCATTTGGGAAAGCAGAGAGCTCAGCCCCCCCTGGAGAGGTGGTTTTGCTGGTGTGATGGGATACCAGTAGTTCATGGGGTGTTAGAGTTAGCAGTGTGCAAAGGATGGGTGTCGATGGTGCTCGTACTCCCTAAGCCTTTGGGAAGGTTACAGAGGAGCACCCCAGTGAGACAAATCCTGCACTGCTGTCAGAGTGAAGGAGCTCAGCCTGTGCCACTGTGGTGTTCTGGACTGCTCTTGATGACACCCAGCTGTCATCCTGAGGGGGATCATTCTTGGAGGATGTTCCTGCTTTTCACACCAGTGATTCTGCTCCTTTCCCCTCCGGGGTCCCCATCTCTGGGTGCTGCCTTGGGCCAGGGGATAACTTTGATGCTTCTGCATTTCCTTTCAGCCACAGCCACCATACAGGCAGTGCTGCTGGGGCTCCAGAGAACATTTAGAGGCAATTCCTTTTTATAATTTCCCAATAGGCTCTAATGCTACTTCTGAGGCATAAGCACATTGTCCCAACACTGGGATACAAGCGTTTGCCTTCTCATATAAACTAGTTTGTTCACGTTTTGTCAGGGGAAGTGACTTTGAATACTTGCTGGGGTTAGACAGTGACAGGTAACAGTATGAGAACTAAAATTTAGACCAGGCTGAACACGAGGATCTTGGAAGAGCAAGGTGTGAGTCTGACCTGCTTCAATCAGGAGTGTAGGGAGTCTCATTGCTGGTGAGTCAGGCACTGCTGCCTGAGCTGTAAAGGGCTGGCAACAGGGGCTTGACCCCCAGCAGCTTCGTTAAGTACGGGGCTGCAGTTTCAGATTTCTGAATAAAATACATTTTTTCTTCAATAATTATTTTGAAAGTGCCCGGCTACAGTAAAGGGTACATTGGAATTTGGCAGGCAATAGAATTACTTGCTTGTGCTAATTTTCTTTAAAGCTTTTAAAAAACTAAAAATACTCAGTTACATTTTGTGCTTTGTTCCTTTTTTCTTCCTACTTTTTTTTCTATTCTGTACATTCATTTCACTCTGCTTTCCAGTCTGAAAGTTCTTTAACATTGTCCAAACACCCAAACCTGTTCCAGCCAAACATTACCATTACCAAAAGTAATTGCAGACTTTGATTTTTTTAATCATTCTGAAGTTAGCATGTTACATATGCAGATATTTAAATGGTTATTTATTTTTTTATAGCTTGCCAATATAAACAGTTACATTAGCTTTTACTGTAGGCCAATGGTTTTGATAAGGTGAGCTCATTTCTGGTTTGCTAGAAATGCTTTGTGCCTTGCAAATGTTTAGCAGGAGATTTGTATGGTGCACAAAAAGTTGAAGAAAGAAGAACTTTGTTTTTTAAATGTTTTCAGGTCATAGTAAGAGAATATCCTTATACAAGATTTTCCCTTGTACTCAGTACAGTGCTAGAGTTGGTTGCTGCCTGAGTCCATAAAATGCAGCTGAATGCATAAAATTAGATTTCATTTTGCCTTTGCACGTGGTGCAAAATATTCAGAATCTTTAATTATGAATTTGGGCGTTGATGATGTCAAAACCACAAAGTTTCTGGTCTGTGTGCAAGATGAGAACTACATGTGGAGGAATCATGGTCCTGCTATTGCACAGAAGCTCGGCAGCCCTGGCAAGAGGTCCAGGATCAAATAAGTGTAATTTCAGTGGCTCTCTGGCTGCATATTTTCCTTTGGAGTAAAGTAAGCAACAAGAAGTTGAGTGTTGAAGGATGTAGAGATCATTGTATCTCTCAGTGACACGGTTATTAGAAATGCTGCCTCCTTTTTCTGCCTGTGCCTGATTATCCTGAGTATGATTTTCCAGAGTGAATCAGGGGAAATTCAATTAAATGATTGCCGGCAAAATGAGCTTCTTTTTAGGTCTGTGGAAACATGGAGGTGTAATCCAAGGCCAGCACAGAGCCTTTGAAGGGTGATGCCCAATACCTAAAACTCTGAAATAGCTCATTTATGGATTAATTGCTTGCTAAAATTGCAATTCCTACACAGAAGCTGATCTAATGGGATACATACTCAGAAGATGAGAAAATGAAAAGATCAATCTTTTGAAAAACCTATAAAAGTAATTCATGCTTTGAGGAAGACTTTGATTTTTAAGTTTTTAACCCAAAGCAATTTTATTTTCATAGCTGAGCTATAAATTACAGCCCCGCCCAAGAAAACCCCAAAACAAAATAAAGAAAGAATTGCACATGGGGAGAGAAGAGATGGAAAGACTTGGCAGGGTTTGTGTTTCCTGAGGTTGTGCTGGCTGTTAAGCTGAGCCAAATGGCTTAATTTTTTCTTTCTCAGCATTGACCTTCTTGGCAGCATTTGGCCATGAGTAAGGCACTTGTTTCAGTGTGAAGCATGGTTTGGGTGTGGGTTGTCTGTCAGGTACAGATGTTCTCTGCTTTCACAGGAGGGATGTGTCTCCTGCACTGGTAACACAGGAGACCCCAGTGAGGTGCTGAGCAGGAGCCCTGTGGATCAAAGAGCACTGAGATACACTGGGGCAGAAAATGTCCCCAAATATGCCAGCAAGAGGTCATTGGGCCAGGGAGGGAGCAGAGATGTGAGGTTACAGAGTGGGGGGTTTGTCTGGGCTTCTTTTAGCCACTCTCTGATATTTCAGTCCCCATTTCCATGGACATTTATTTACAATCCATTTAATTTGTGTTCTGTTTAACAACAGTTTTATTTAAGTTTTTTTCTTTTCTCCTCTTTCCTTTCATATTTATGTCCTTGCAAATCTCTCAGGGCCTTCTGTACATCATTTGAGCCCTTTCACTCTAGCACTGCATTTTCACACAATATTTTGTTTCTCCCTAATCTTTGCTGTTGCTTTATTCATTACTTTCACACTTTCCTGGCTTTTTTCTTAGTTCTGCTGACAAACTACTAAAACTGCTAGGAAGGCTATTTTTCATTATCCATGTTCCTTTATTTTTCCTCTCTTGTTGTCCTCAACAGGTTCCCTTTGCCCTCTCATAGGTCTTGTCTGTTTTGCTGATACTAAACTCTGGCTCCTTCATTTTCTGTCTCAGTTTTTATCTTCCCATTAACAGTCCTTTGTGCCTTGCTGTCTTGTCATCCTGCTGCTGTTCAGTAGTCAACATCAGGAAAAGAGAACATTTTGGGAAATGAGGAATGCACCTTTTGCAGGATAATTCAGCCAAATCCCAAAGCTGGCTGTGAGGGTGTTGATTTTTAGGCTGCCATTTAGAGTTTTTCTGCCAGGAATGGCTCTGATATAAGGAAGGTGGACAAATTGCTATATCACAGCATTGTCTATTGATTAAACATTGACAAAATGTAGAAACATATTTAGGAAAAAACGTAAGTCTAGAGCATCATCAAACCCCTTCTTGGCTCTGCTGACATCAAAAGGTAATTTTTGATAATGCTGGGATTTATAAATTACAGCAATCTTGGGTATGAAATGGCTTGTTGAAAGATTTTTATCTGAGGTGATGCTACTTCACTGTGGGCCCCAATTGCACTGAGGCTCCTTACAGATGTTTATAATTGTAAGGGTGCACCTGGCTTGTAGATCCTACACTGGGAGAAATGTTGTGTATTTACATAAAGGGCTGGATGGAATTCTTTATTTGTCACCTAAAATTGCCAGAGTAATAATAATTTTTCTTAAATGAACACAACTCCTATTAGCGAGCAGATGAATTTCTGGAAGAAAAGTAAAATTGCTCCTTTTGAAACTAGGGCAAAGTAAGATGTAAAGTAAGAGTTTATATATGTTTTTATTGATGACACACACAGCACTTTTAGTCAGCAAAGAGAGTGCTTTTTCTGTGGATGAAGAAATAGTGTGAGACCAAAACCTTTGCTCACAAAGAGTAGCATGTAACTATGACAAAGGGTGGAACTTAAAGCAGGAAAGGAAAAGATAAAAAATCATTTCAAACAAACTGAGATTTGATAAGGATTTAATTCCTATGTTAACTTACAATTGTACAGATCTAATCCAGAGAGTCCATGTTTTAGCAGCTCTTACTCATGCCCAGGTACTTCTGGGGTCAACTTATCTGTGCCAAGTGAAACATTTTCAAGCTTCATTGCTAAACCCCCTCCATGTTACATTATTCAAAGATGCATCAGCATCTTTGTGTATGTGCAACCACTTTGAAGTACTGTGATCTGTGCCCTCAGAAACAGGTCCTAAATTGCATGTAAAACTTGGGACATGCCCAACATGAGGTAATTTCTAGTTAGTTTTACTCATGAGAGCAGCCATTTATAGGACTGGACCCAAGTTTGTGTTTATACTTCCTCACAGAGAATGCTAAATTAATTTTTACTGTCTGCCATTTATAACCTCGTTAAAGGCACAGGTATGGCTGTTAATGGTGGATTTGCAATAATATGAGTTTCTTCAGAGTAGAGATGTGGCAAACTTATTTTTCACTATTAAAGTGTTGTAACAAAATCTACAAGGGGGGAGAAACCTATTATTTCATATATAATAAAGTTATCTCTGAAGTGTTTCTTCTGCTTCCTTCAGTTGTTAAGCATTCATAAAAAGGCCAGGGCTACAAGATGTTTCTTGCTGCCTTTGTGCTCAGGCTGTGGAGAATATTGGGATGGCATTTTCTAACTCATTCTTATTTTCTCTGCTCTACTTCTACACCAGGCTATTGATCTTTGAGGGAATTTTTTAAAACTATTTAGACTAAAGTTGTCTAAAGTATTGCTCTTCTTTATGCAAGAGGTAGCTTCATTTACAAGTGTGCTGCATAACCTAAAGCCAATGAGCTCAGGTACAAAAAACTAGGGACAAATAATGAATAGTATAAATAATGGATGTCCGCTCTACTATTAAGGAGCAGTTATATAGTGTAACACCTGTTTGGTTCAATAACAAAATGAAAAATACATTATTCTCTACCAAAATCTATCTGCTCTGACTATATCTTCATAGAAAATATAGCCCCTATTGTTGTTTTGCCTTTAAATGATTTTTTCTTCCTATCCCTTTTCAGTCCCAAGTGTTGCTGGCAGCCATGGCTCTGCTTTCAGTCCCAGGGCAGTCCCGTGCAGGAGGACATGCACTGATCTGGGACCACAGTGTCAGCATGTGCTTTGTCCAGCATATGAAATTAATAAGGGAACCTGTTCAGACACGGGGTTTTCCATATTAACAAAAGCTTTGTTCCATTGGTTTGTAGTTCCCAGTTCGAAATGAGACAATTCAGTTTAGCAGCAGCCTGATTTTCACAGCTGGGTTTTTATTCTGTAACCAGTAGTACGTTCTGTGTCTAAGACAGAGAACAATCTTCTCTCTCTCTTTCCTCTTTACACAAAGCTGGGTTTTTAGATTTTTTTTTTTTTTTTTTTAATTTCTGGTTGCTGTGGAAGGCTGTGGTTTTACTCATTAGGCTCCTCTAATACCAAATCTCATTTCTTTTTGGCTGTACTGGAGATGTCTCCGAGGTCAGCCAGGTCAAAGCTGCAGTCTCTGCAAGTAACTATAAAACTTCTTTCCTGCTAACAATCCCAGGGATTTGAATGTGCCTGATGAATAAGGTCAGTTGAAATGAACTACCTTTGTATTTACAAAATTATTTAATTTGCCTTGTTCTCATCTTCCCTCACGGTGGCTTTGGCCTGGCCTTCCACCCGAGTCACTCCTTGATCTGTAGTGGATGTCATGCGTACCCTGACTGTGTGACTTCGTGGCAGGAGGAGGAAATTACAAGAAGATCATTAAAGTGTGAAATTAAATTCTTAAAGATGACACGTCTAAAATAGCTAAAACATTACCCCCAAAACAAACAGTGCCGTTGATCCTGCTTAATTACATGCCTAATAATTTTATACCAATGTAAAGCACATTGACGATGCACTAATCCATTTCATATTCACTGCCACCACAGATTTTCTCCTCCTTATTTGCTTTGAATCTCATCATTATCGTGCACATAAAACTAGTATTCTTAGAATTTTTATGGTAGTATTTCCATATAAAATGAGGGGAAGTCTAATATATGAATACTAAACAGCTCATTAACATGGCTTGTAATATATTTATTCATGATAAAAGCAGCTGAGAAATGCTGATATAAAATAGTACTTCAGTCCCAGAGTATGTCTAAGATTAGAAGAATCATGCCTTGGATAATAAATACTTAAGGGAAAACAGGAAATCTTAAATACAAATAACATCAAATAAAGAGCTTTGTATGCTTAATTAAACACATTAACAGATGCATTTATTTCAGTTAAATAATTAATATATTAGTAATACTGGCAGCAAGAAAATGTTTGTGGTTAAAAAAGAATAACCCGAAAAGGTTTTTATTTCAGGAGAAAAAATGCTGCCTTTAAAAGGCATTAAGGGCATTCTTATCAGGAAGTGGCACAGAGATTGTTAATGATCAAATTACACAGCGAGCAAAATGCGTGGAAGGAGAGCCTAATCTACCATGTCAAGAACCCTGATCTTTAAATTTGCTCTATATGAGCAAGCCACTGTCTCCAGCCTAAGGAACAGGATGGGCTTTGAAACAATTTAGGTGATGAACGGTTCCTTCTCTGTCCATGTGCATTAAATGTTGGTCCTTGAAGTTATTTTCTCTAGCCTTTCAGCCGTGCTGGCTGTGCCCAGGCCAGAGGAGCAGGCTGTTGTGAATTACCTGTCCAGAACTGGCCCAAGGCTTTGTGACAGAGAATAATCCTGCCTTCACTGGAAGCATTTTATAGAGACTGGAGCGGGAGTTTAGGAATGTATACTGCAGGATTAATTGATGTATTTGAGGGTTTAGGTTGCTGATAATTTGGTATAGATTTAGCTATGTGCTTATTCCCTTTCTGGAAATGTTTTAAATTGACTTAAACCAGAATTTTTTGCTATGTTTAGTTGTAGTTGTGCCAAATTTCAGCTTAAGTTTCATATTCCACATCAGGATTCAGAACTATCAATAAACACTGCTGACAGCTCTAAAAAGGGGTCAGGTAAGGTCCTTGATCTTCGTTTAGATAGCAGATTGTACAAATGGTGATTATAAGATCAAGAGATAACAGGGTTTGGTCATCCGAAATGTCAATAAATAAATATTCAGCTAATTATTTCTACTAGAAACACATCTGGTGTTGTTGACAGGAAGTATTATGCAGTACACTTACACACTCCTGAATATTGAGCCCCAAATTGGAGAAATCCCACCGGTACTTTTTTGTTATTTTGGATAAAAGGGAATTTCTCCTCCAGTTTTCAGCTTGGGTTGTTGGGGTCAAGTCACCAAAGCAGGAAAAATGGGAGGTGGCTCAGAGGGAAAATGAATTCATGTATATGCAAGGTAGGATGCAGAGCTGTGTGGAAGATGGGGCCATTTGTAATGTCCATTCTGCTTGTGAAGGAGAGAGCACAGTCCTGGTGCTGGCCTTGGGCACAGGACTGCCTTCCAAGTGTTCATTTCCTGCATTGCTCACAGTGATGGAGCAGATGAACAAGAATATTAAAAAATGCCATTTCTGTTCTTTGGTCTGCTGCAGAAAAGGGTGCTGGAAGAAGGACTTGGCTAATTTACTGTTTCTGTGAAGTGTGGTGGTTCAAACACGTATATGGATTTAAACATTTTATTTAACATTTTGTGTTACCCTACAAGAACTGGAAATGTGAAATAGATAAATGTTCCTTAATAAGCTAGAAGAAAGTCGACATTGACTAAGCCAAGCTTAAAGAAAAAGAGGTTTGGTGGTTGGTGTTTCTTCTTTTTTTCTTATTTTGAGCTGATGATAGCTTGAAATGATGCATATAATATTCCTTGACCTTTAAGGCCTGGCCTCTCTGTTTTCTGGCACTTTTTTATCCAGAAAGATGAGAGCACGCCGTGGTTACACTGCCAGCATCCATAATGCAGCCACGAGCAGGCAGGGAGGGGAGCACAGCTGATGCTGCTGCTGCCCCTTGGAAAACCCTCTGCAGGCAGTGCAGGGCAAATGGCCAAGGAAGGGAAAGCTGGAGATGGAGAAGCAACAGGGTCTGATCAGTTTTCAAGTCTTCTCACAGCCTGCAGAGGTCAAAGTGAATGGGGCAGCCTTCACACCTGAGCCTGGATTATGAAGTGCTGCTGCCAGGCAGGGAGAGCTCGCAGAGCCTGGCACTCCCGAGGCACTGCCCCTATCACTGAGCACTTTTCAGCTCCATTTCTTAACAGTCAAACAGCTTCATCTTGTCCTGTCTGCATCCTACGGTTTTGGGGTGGTTTTTTTTTAAAGGATTAGTTTTTCAAAGGGCTTAAAATAGTTTGCTCTAATTGGGAGCAATCCAAGTCAAGGAAGGAAGAGAAAATTGCAGTCATACAGACAGCTCAGTGGCTTTTCTGGGGTAAATCATAAAGCCGTAAATCATGGTGTGTTTATTCTGTTTTTCTGTGACTCAGCTGCATTTGTGGCCACATTTTGGCTGCCAGCAGCTTATAATTTTGAGTGTATAAAAAATACTGCGAGGTTCTTTAGGGAGATTTTCCTTTTTTCAGTTTGATTTTTATATGACAGTAAATAGCTGAAAAACTTCATGCGCAGCCAAGGGAAATGTTCCTTTTCCATTGTGGAGAAGAAAGCTAAGAGACATATAAAATTGCACCTGAGAAATCAACTGTGAGGAAAAAGGCAGTGATGCAGCACCTGTAATTATGTCAAACTTTCATTAAAAAAAAAAAAAAAAATCCGAATTTTGTAGAGGCATACAATGGTTTATGTTGGAAAGGACCTTAAAAGTCATGTCAATCCAACCTCCTGCCATGGGCAGGGACACCTTCCTCTAGACCAGGTTGCTCCAAGTCCTGCCCAAGCTGGTCTTGAATATCAGCAGGTTTGGACTCCTTTCATGTATGACCCTCACTGAAAGTAGTTTTTTACTAAAAAAACCCAACTCCTAATACTTGGAAAATCAATGTGAAAAGTTACTGAGAGCAGAAGGAGGTGTTGGATTCAATGTGGATTTGATGTGGATTTGTCTGTTGGGATCTCCCTTTTGGTTTTTTAGCTCTGTTTTTGTGGCTTTGCAGAGCAGTCCTTCATAGGATGTACTTTTAGTTATGCTTGAATTTAAAGATTTCTTTCTCTTCTCAGAGCAGTTCACTGTTGTCATTAATGTGTGTGTGTATGTTTCTGTAACAATTGTACTTTTACCTGTGTGAGGAGCTCCACTCCTATAATAACAGAGTGCAGGGGTTCAGTTTAGCCTGGCAGCAGATCTTGTGCTGGGCTGAGACTGAGCCCCATCCCTCAGGGAGGGCATCTTGCTCTCTTGATCAAAGATGTGTACATGGTCCATCTGTAGCCCTGCAGGTCAGCAGAGCAGGGCTCACCTGGCATCACTCTAGCATGGCACTGTCTGATCTTTTAAGGGCTGAGATCAAAGGGTGTGCCCGGGGTGCTCCAGTGCACAGGGGTGGGCAGGACTCCTTCTCAGGCACAGCCTTATTAGTGGTACGATTTAATGAACCTGGGGTGCTGAAGGGATTTTGCCTTATACCAAATATATGCATCAAGGTGACAGTAAGATCTCTTTTAGCAACTGAAATTGCCAGAATAACAGAGTGTATACAAACCCCCTCCATGCCAAGCACCAAAGCCAATTCCCATCGCCGTGTGATGGCCTCGGTACACGCACTGCCCCCTGTGCCCATTTTATTGTTACTTATTTGCAATGACAGATTCGTTTTAGCAGGATGTTTTTAGCTTGTTAAAGCTGCATTAGTTAGTCTGCAGCCAGCAGTACCATTTGGAAAGTGATCCATGCCCTCCCTAGCAAACTGCTCATGAGGCAGTGATCTTTGGTGTGGCCTCCGTGCGTGGTTATACTGAGCTCATTAAGATGTCTCAGCCTCGAAGAAGGTATCAGCTATATTAACTACGGAGTCCTGGCAATAAAAACAAATGCAGCATGGCATGGAAATACATTAACAGCTCCTGGTTCACTGTAGCATCGTGTTTTCAGGGAAACAAACAAAGGCGATGTAATAAACGGAGCTGGCATCAGCCCAGTTACTCTGAGCGAACAGTAATAGCTTTCACAGGGTTCAGGGTTGGGTCTTCTGCGTCATTAGTATTCCTCTAAAGGCACGCAGGATCTTTGCTGCTGAAATAAGGAGTGAATAAAATAAAAATTACACATCTCTGAGAGCCGTACCAGGTGTCTTGCTGGGAGGTGCTTAATAAAAACTTGGCACTGGTGTGAAGGTTTCCCTGGTGGGTGTTAGGGCCTCCTCCAGCCACCCACAGCACAGTCACTGATGGCACCACAGTGCTCGCTGTGTTGCTGCTGCTTGTTGTTGTTGAGGACTCAAAGATTAGTTAAAACCAGTCTTTTCTGCATGTCTGCTTTGCTCAGTGCCTGAGCTCCGAGTGCTTGGGGTGGCTCCCTGCCAGCAGCACTGCTGCATGGCCAAAGCATCGCCAGGTAAGTGTCCTCTGCCTCCTATTTAGCCAGAGAAATGTGAGGGTGTGCAGACAAATCAGGAGGAACGTGGCTTGTGCAAACCAGCTGTTTCTCCCTAATCCACGTGGCACCTCCAGTGCCCCCTGGATAGCAGGATTCATCCTCGCCAGCAGCTCTGGCAATCACAGGCTTTTAGCTGGTTTTGGGAAAGATTTGACATAAATGCAAAGCCTGTGCTTAGTTTGGGCTTCATGAATCCTTTGTCTACAGAGCTCAAGTGCTCAGTTCAGTCTTTTTAAAGTCTGGTTTGTAAATCCTCTACTGGTAACTGGTTTTTTTTCTTGCTTTTTCCCTTCTCTCCTCCTCCAGAGGGACTTTTGGAAGGCTGTTTTAGCATGGATGCCATGCGGCTGATTATGAACTGCAGCTAATTCTGGCATCTTGTAAATATCAAAACAACACATTTTGTTTTTACACTACTGCACTAAGGTCAAAATTGCCTTTCTATTTGAACAGATAAGCACTTCATCTTTGTTAATATCTACAACTTAAAAGCTGTAGGAGGATAACAGGAATTTTTAATAGTGATATGTTGATGTTTCGGCTTGCTCTCTGAGGAGAACTTCTAAAGACAGAAATATAACATGATGGTATAGCGTTCTGGTGTGTGCCAGCTTGCTCCGAGTGCTCTGCATGGAGCTTTATGTGCTGTTTCCTAGACATTGTACTGTGAAAGAACCAGTCAGTGCTTTTCCTGGAGGTGTTCTTAGCTCCTGTTTCAGCATTACTCCCTCTTTTAATAACATCTCTCCAGTTCCCAAGCTGCCTGCTCAGAGTGGAGTCTGATATCCATTGGACATTTCTGTGCAGTAGCTTTTTCATATTGCTGACTCAGTTGGCATCATTTCCCCAGTATCATTGCATCTTATTTACTTTATGTGTGCATCTGTTTAGGTCTCATGCTCCCTCAGGGCATACAAGATCACTAATCTAAGTCCTCAGTTTTAGGTCACCACTTCCCTGCTCTTGTGGTTATATGTGCAGGATAAATATCATTGTTGCTTGAGCACTAATGCACGATTTAAAAATAATAAATACCCCATTTGCTGAAGGCTAATAGTCAATTCATTTTGTGCTGCAATATCACCAGTTACTTCTGTGAAGGATTTGTCCTCTCAGGAGGTGGTTTTGTGAGCTTTGCTATGCTGTGCAAATTCTTGCAAAGTGATGCGATTTTGTTTCTTTCATTGCTTTTTTGGAAAATTCCAGCTGCAGCCTTTTCTGTCTGTCTTTTTGTGTGTTTGGCCTGGTGGCCAGAGTGCCTCTGCATGCCAGGGCAACCACTCACCCCAGGGCCATGCTTTGAGTTACCCAGAACAGGGTAAAACCTCCAGTTCTGGAAGAGTTGATGCTGATAATGATGCTGCCTGGACCCCACTCAAAGGAAGGTTGCTTGGAGGTGAAGGGCAGAGCATCAGGATGTTCCTGGGGTGCACGACCTTTGCCTTACAGTTGGCATAGCTTGATTTAATACTGTGTTACCCCCAACATTTTTAGCAACATTGTCTGTCCATGTGAATTCTGGTCCTTAAATTTGACACCTTTTTTTGGTGTTTATATTTTATTTTTTTAGGGCTGATTCATTCACGAGTAGTGAACTTTCTCATTTCAGTCTTGCATTACCTTGAATCTCTTCTACGTTTTTACTTTCTTCCTCTAAAACCTATAGCACAGGATAGTGATCACTATTTTTTATATTTAAGTGGATTGCAGTGGGAAGGTTTAGGTTGGACATTAAGATTTGCATGAGAGAAAGGATGATTTGACATAGGATTGAGCTGCCCAGGGAGGCTGTGGAGTCCTTGGTGGTGTTTAGGGAAGGCCTGGATGTGGCACTCAGTGCCATGGTCTGGTTGACAAGGGGATGTTTGGTCAAAGGTTGGACTCAATGATTTCAGAGGCCTTTTCCAACTTAATTGATTTTGTGCAATTCTGTGGTTCCTGAGTTTCACATTTTGTTTTTCTAATGTGAGTCAACTGGAAAATTTTTGCTGTTTCAACAGAATTTTCACCCCATATTTTGAGGGACAACATAGCCTGTGAGAGGCTCGATTTCAGCAGTGTCATTAAAAACATTATAGAGTTACAAATGTTATTCTTTAATCACAAGCCAGGAAGGGCCTGAAGGAAGGTTGGTTAGGTGTGGCCATATCAATATGGCCAGGGTATAGCAATATTAGCTTTGGCATAACAGAACCAGCACTTTCACACTCTTCCAAGAGACTTTTTACACAGATTCTCACAAATTAAGCCTGCTCTGAGAAGTTCCATGAATTGTGGGAGGATAAGAAATGTGTTAGTCCCACATTTATTAAGGATTGTTATCTGTGAAGTATGTGGAAACGTGAGTGGAAAAGAAGAAACATAAACATTGCTTGATTTTAAAATGTAAAGTGGCACATAAAGAATATTGATCTATATAGAAAGAAAAGTTTTAAAAGGAAAATGTTTAATATTTTATTATTTCCAGGTTGTCTCTGGGAGGCAAAAAGGTTGATTTTTTTCCCTTTTTGTTTTATTTTTTGTTTAACAGTGAGGTGGAAGAAGGAATATCATCAGCCTTGATGGTGAGCAGTGGTAGGATCAGTTTATCCCTGTCAGCATTTGATCAATACATGTTGGAGAAGATCCTATATGAAAAGAATCTCATATGAAATAAAAAGCATAGCTGTGTAACCTCTGAGGAGTTCTGTCCATAGAGGTCACAGGTTTCACTTGGGAGATGCAGCTAAAAGGCAAAGCATTTTAGTTTCTTTTAAAGATAATTCAGGTGCAGATTGACATGTACACACACATGGGCACACAAGAGTCACACCTACTTTAAAAAAAATGCCTCTTGTGTGGCAGTTTATTCTGGAGAAGGTTTTTAATGGTGCCTCAGAGGAAGTGTGTGAGCGTGGGGAGAGAAGCAGGCACTTTGACTGGGGTGTTGGCATAACTCTAGCAGAACAGCAGCAGGAAGGCACGGCGTGAAAACAGTGATGTTGTGCACGAGGGAGTTACAGAAGCTGAGCTACCACTGAGGTTCAAAAAGTTTCAGAGCATGACTCAGCAGACTGACAGCTTTGGCAATGGCTGTATCTCTTGGTGATGAGTTATTTTGCAAGTAGGTCACAAGCGCTTAATTGTTTGAATAAACTCAATATTTGGGGGTTTTAAGAAGGATAATGTTTGATTGCCTGTACTCATAGCCTGAGCTGGCAGCGTAAATATCCAGAGAGCACTGAAGTCTGTGAGCCAAGACAGGGAAAAGCAACAATGGAAATGTCTGAGACAAAGGAGCTGTTTCCATCCCCTGCTCAGGGTCCTGGACAAATAGACCTTTCTCCTCTCCTGTTGCAGGACTACTCTCTAAGGCAGTTTCCTGGTTTCTTTTCTGAAAATTTAATAAGCTGTATCAGTAAAACACTTGCCCGATGTTTTTCCAGTAAGCATTTTTATTTCCTACTTTATGAGATTATGGTGATACTCACCTTGTAAAATAAAACAGGCTTCAAAATTATCTAAAGATATATAAGGGAAGAGCAAAGTATGTTGAGTGCCAGAAATAGTAGGTAGAAGTGGAATCTGTGGTGACTTCATATTTGGCAAGTTTCTATCTCACATACATTTCCTTCCACTTTTATATAAACAAGTCAAAGCTTTTTTCACTGTTTTTCAAGTCTGGGTTGATTCAAGAACAAGCAGTTTGTTATAATGATGGTTTTGTAACAACTGCCAGGCTTCTGTCATGAGCGTGACAGAATAATATGATAATTAAACTATTGATTGTTCCTCCTGTATTGCAGTCATCCTGTATTCCAGACTCCTCTTAATACAGGGTTGTTAAAACTGCCAGGTAAGAACCACTGCTTGAGGTGGTGGGAGAAGAGTTGCAGTTTGTAACAGGCAAAAGGTAAATTAAGGTGCCTCATAACTTGGATAATTTGCTCCATATCAGGCAAAAAGTGCCTCCCAACATGAAGTGCCCTACCTGATACGTTGTGAAAAGTATAATAAAGGAGTTAAGGAAACTTTCTGTCATGATGCAGCATCAGTTAATGTGCTCCAGAGGATGAGGGCAAGGACCATGTAATGGTAATGATTTATGCTAATGATTTAATGATAATGGTTATTACTGGTGCAGATAAATTGCTAATGAACCAGGAGGCACACTTGTAAGCCTTCCTGAGTCTTTAATTTCCGAGGTAGCAGATATAGATGCATGGACTCCTTTCACTGGTCACAGCAGTGTGGAGTTGTCAGAGGAGGCTGTTGCAGTGTTTGTGGTGGCCTGCAGGCAAACTGCTTCAGAGAGAGGCAAGATGCCTGCCACAGTGATTTTCAAAGGGAGAAAAATGTGAAAAGGAGTTCTTGCTTTGAAATCTACACAGGAGAAGCGTGTGATGGGTTTGGGCTTGGGAAGGGGAAGGGAAGAGGAGATGGCAGCTTTGATGGTGTCCCTTTATTGTGGCAGTGGAGGCTGTGTTTGGGCGTTAGGAGTGTCTGTCACAGCTGTGCAGAGCTCCTTGGACTGGAGTATCAGCACTTTTGGGTGTTTGTCTCAATTTCCTCTCACATATCACAGCAAAGGATTTCTTCCCTCAATACTCCAGGCTGAGACAGTTGTGCACTTACACGTGGGATCCTCAGGTAGACAGAATCTATAAAAATGTATTTCAGGTAGCAAGGAGATCGTGGTTATTTAGGGCATTGCTCAGTGGTTGCAACAACACTGACCTCTCTTTAAAGGCTTTTCTAAGCCCATAGATATTTTCAATGTAAAATACAGTTGTGCTGTTTGTTTACCTTTTTAACTGTATTTTTCACACTGAACCTCTTAAGTGCCCTTCTTATCTATCTGCTGCAAAGTATCACAAATAAAGTTGAAGACTTAATCTACAAATCCCTTTGTCATGTCCTGTAATAAAATATGAGCAGAAGGCAGTTAAAGCTATTTATCACAGCATACTTGGCAAGTCTGGGACTTTTAAAGTTAGATAAATTGGCAACTGCTCCATTTTTTATCTCATAAGACAGAACTAAACCAAAATGAAACATAGAGCCTTCTTGCTTTAGGAAGATGCTGGAGTTTGCTGGTGTATTTTTTATTTATTAAACTCAGAAACTGTAAGAGAATTTAGGACACTGTACTTCTGCTTCTTTTTAAAATTATCTTCTCTATAGTACCTTTTTATAAATTATAATTTCTTTTTCAAAGTAATTTTTTTTAAAAAAATATGTCTGTCAGGAAATGATTACATATTCTTGGTCACTTCATCCACCTACAGTGCATGCTAAACAAATTCAATAAGCATTTCATTCAGCATTAATGGGATAATTATTGTATGTGGAATACTGATTTATGATAAAAGGCACTTTTACTGGGATCTGACATTTGTTCAATTCATTACTCATGTAAGATAGCAATTAAGCTTTACAAGGTTATTTTAAATTGATCAGCACAGAATTTTTGTCACAATAGTCTTTATAATACATCATCTACAGCTGCAGTGCCACATTAACCAAACATTGATTTTAACTTATCTGTAGATGTTCTGCTGTTAATTGTAGCTACTCATTGTTTGCACCACGTTGTAGCATAGGAGGCAGAGTATTGTTAGTTGGTGCAATGGGTATTTTGTTCAAGAATGGTATTGAACTAAATTCTGTTAAAACCAATGATGTGATGCTTTTGGATCTCTTAATTATATAGAAAATTGCATCCCAAAGCTATGTGATAGAATGGAAAATGCATCAGGAATTTCATGCCTCTGAACAACTGTGCAGACAAACACAGATCCGCTGGTTTTTCTGAAAAGCACTTTTAGCACCTCCAGCTTTCCTCTCCTGTTTCCTTAATCTCCATCCTTTTTGGAGAGGCCTTGGGGAGTCACTGTTTCATTCTAATAAATAATGGATCAAGTCCCTGTCCATCCCAAGAAAAGGCAGAGAAGAGGAGGAGGTTTCATTGCAAGAACAGGAGTGTGTGAGAGAGGCTGCTGACCCTGCTGATCACTGCCTTTGAACCGGGAAAGCTCTCAGCCTTCCCGGAGAGAAGTGCTGCTGCTCTGGGAGAGGCATCCTGAGCTCAGACAAGGGAGGCAAATGAGCAATTGTGTCTCTTGTGTGAGGCTCCTGTGCTGCCACCAGGGCTTTGCCAAGATTGGCTGTCAGGGAGCCCCGGAGCATCCCACAGGGGATGGGCAGCTCCAGGCTCCCTGTCCCCCCTGGCTGCCTGGGAACTCCTGTTCTTCTCTCAGCAACACCCACAGCAGTCCATCCTGAGCAGCTGGGGAGCCAAATCCTAAAATCATCTCACTTCTGCCTCGTTGCTTGCTTGTTGTTTCTTTGCTGTCATGTACTTAGTAGCTGTTGAAATCCCACTACTGCATAGCTGTTTGGGGTTTTTTTTAATTTTATTTTTTCTCCAAAAAGCAAAAGAGAACTGTAAAAGGAACAGGATGGTGAAATGGGAGGATTCTCCCAAGACTAGAAAATAAAAAAAAGGAACTTGGCTGCGGGAGGGAGTTGAAAGAAAAAAAATACTCAGTCCAGCATTAAGTCAAGGCTCTGAATTCAGAAAATTGATATTTGCAAGCCTTTTAAATCTGTTTGCTGCCAAAGATGCCTTCCTTCCACCAAGATAATTGCCCTTTATTAGGCAGAAAAAGCACGAGCAGGATTTGCAGTATTTGGTTGAGGGACCAAAAATACATTTTTGCAGGAAATGCTCCACACAGGATAACCCAATAACCATCCACGTGGATGGAAGTCCTGGTAGCTGAAGGAAATCACTTTTAATGTAGTTTTTAAACTGTTATTATGGCTCATTAAGAGCAATGGTATGAGGCTACAAATGGCTGAACGTGGAAAATAATTAGGAAAATATTATCAGGTACTTAACTTTAATTAGCAGGATTTCTAATTTTGTGGTTTTATTTTAAAAAGGGGAAAAACCCAAAATTTCCAATAAATTGGAGGAAGATGCTCAGACATCAGTCCTAAGTATATAGAGACCAACAAAGTGCAGCATGCTATGAAAGACCATATGCCCGTGGGTTAGTGTGCTGAGTTATACTGAATTTCTACAATATTAAAAGTTATTTGTCTTCTAGAATATCCCAGGGTTTCAAAAAAAAAAAAAAAATCTTTTGTCAAAGTCATATAGTTTCTCAGAACTTTATATATTAGAAAACTCCATCTTTTCAGGCCCTTGGAAATTGGAAAAAATTCTTGTAGAGAGGAACTCTAATCTCTTGCTCTGATTTATGTAACTTATAAAATGTATCCATTCTTTTTAAACTTCCAATTAAATAAGAGCTACTCACTCATTGTTACACTGCTCCAATGAGGAAAAATTTGATATTATGTGGAAAAAGAAGAAAACCTTTTTTTAAAAGAGTGACTTCTTGCTGCTCTTTGGGTTGGCAGGCTGGATTTTATGTGACAGCCAGTGACTGCAACATCAGTTCAGAAATTAAAACTCCTCTGTAGTTTTGAAATGTATCATCAACTTCCCAATCACTCCTGGTTTGATCTTCTTCCGATTCCAGAAAGAAGTGAAAAGAAAAAAAAATATCACAAGAAGGTCACTGTAAATAATTATATTATTATTTTTCTCTCTGATGCTGATGGATGACCTAAATCACTTGTGTTGATTAAAAATCCACAACATAATCAGTCTTTTTTTTATATATATATATACTTTTTAAATGTTTAATGCAAGAAAATTATTGATGTTACTTAAAAGCAGGAAGAAAGAACATTTTGGATACAGCAAGATGAAACATCTCAGGTTTTCAGAGTTTTGGGTGAAGCTGTCCCCTTGAACTCGTGCGTCAGATTCTATCTGGTGTTAACCCCAGACTGTGATTTTTCTTCTTTTTTCCCAAATGTTTCTCTGTCTGAAACTCCTCTTAGTTATCAATATAGAACTTTTTCTCATCATTATTTCTACATGAAGTAAAACTAAGTATTTTTTAGGGTTTGTGCTGCTTAAGATTGGAAACAGGTTTCTGCCCTGTTCCACAAAAACTAAAAATGGGTTTATATGTTCAGTATCCTGAGTCCATGTGCTGTTAGAGGAGTAGATGTTCATAATATAAAGCCAAAATTAATTATGAGCAGATTTGATTAACTAAAATGAAAAAAAAAAGAACTGAGAAAGCAGAATAAAAAAGGACACTAATGGACTTTTTTTTTCAGTTTTTAGATACATGGAATAATTCTGAGCATATAGCATGTTTCAGTGGAATTAAAAACAGCATTTCCTGCCTTATTTTTCATATTTTTAGCTTTCAAATTTTAGCTCATCTCTGGAGAACTTTCTAAAATAATATATGAGGATGAACTTTTGTAGCTCCAGCATATTTGATTGCATAGGTACTTTTGGAAAAATTAGACTTTTTAAGCAATTAAAAAATGAAGCATTAGTTAAATTAAAAAAAAAAAAAAGACCATAATTCTGACTTTCTATTAGGCAATTCATTTATTTAACTAAGCAGAGAGAAATAAAATGCCCCAAAGTATGTCTTTTACAGAGGATTACTCCCACAGCATAATTTAATTTTGTCTATATGTATCCTACTGAAATTGCCTGTATTCTTCATCCCTTTATTCCTGTTTGTACATAAAGATACTTATTAGCACATCAGTAATTTGCAGTCTAAACTCCCTCGAGGGACTGTGTTTTTCCTACACTTTTTAATGCAGATCTCCCAGGTGTTGCTGTTCAAAGTACAACACCAGAACTTTAGGTTCACAAAAAAAATTATCTTGTATCGGCAATGCACTCCTTCTTTCTATATTGAAAAATGCAAGGGGAAATGTAATTGAAAAGGAAGTTGTTGCAAAAATGGCTTTGTCTCCCAGTGTAGTGTCTTGGCTACAGAAGTAAGAGATTGGATGGGGAAAAGTGAAGTTTAACTTGCAGCCCCAGGCCCTGATGGGTCACAGGATCTGAGTGGTTTTACAGATTTGCCTTCTGGAACTTCACCTTCCCGTGTTTAGCACATCTCTTACACTGTTAAAGTTCTCTGTCTCTCTAGTTACAGAAGGGAGGAGCAGTGGGGAGAGCATCACCTCCAGACACTCCCTGTTTGCCATTTCTCCCTCCGGCACTGGGAGTGAAGCTGCCCCTCTGCTTCCAGCAGTGACTGATGCCTTAGGTTTTAACTTTTATATTTTTCAAATCCTATACTGCCTAGTGTAACTCTGAAGTTTTCTGTAGCTTGTTAAATGCCATTCTCCTATGCTAAGATAGACATAGCAAAACCTCTAACTTGCTCTCCAAGGACAACTCAGAACAGGAACTGTAAACCTTCATCTTGGGGAGAGGGGAGGCAGGCTTGGGGGAAATCACATCATTGGCTGAGCCCAAAGTGTGCACCTGAAAGCCTTTCAAATAAATACCACCTTTTTCCCTTTGTCTAGTCTCTGTTTCTAGGTAGCCATTTAAGGCATCATGATCACCCTCCCTCCTGGAGCAAGGCACCTGCCCAGGACTCACTTACTCTGCTGTGCCCAGGTTAGCATCTCCACCTGGCAGAGAAATTTCCTGCTTGGCACGCTGTGCTTCCCAGTGCCATCCCTGGTGCCAGCTCCTCGTGCACGGCTCCGTGTTTGGGGACGTGCCCCCCTGGAGCAGGACATCTACACCCACATTTCCCTGCCTGCCCGAGCCGCCAGGCTCCACCACAATTAAAGGCTGCATCCACGGAGTTAAGACAGATGCCTGTCACTTCACAAGTGTCAGTCCAGGCTTTAGATCTTCAGCAGGCAGCTCGGCTGCCACTCAAACTGGCAGCTTCCCCCAGCCGCTTGTGCTTTCGCAGGAGTCGTGCTCAGCTCTGCGGAGGGTGCGTGACGGATTGGGTTATGTAGGCGATGCTGGTGGCAGCTGGAGATTAAGCATTTGGCATTCACTGGAGCAGGACTCCAAGTGAGGCAGTCATCATTAGCTGACTGTCCTGGCTGGCTGGGTCTCGAATGTGAGTTTTGACTCGAAATGCTCTTTTGATGCCGACCCAGTGAATATTTATCTGTGTGACATGGAGCGGTGCCAGCGAGCAGGAGGAGATTGCCTGGCCCAGAGATGCTGCATGGGGCAGCCTGTGGAGTGGAAGGAGAAGGAGATTCACACTCAGATCCTCCTGATGTGGCCCAGGACAGTTTTTGAAAGATGAACTTATTGCACAGGTGTGGTGTTGGGGCACTGGGATGGGAATGAAAGCAGCAGCATGCTTTCTTCCTAATGCCACAAAGTAAAGGGCTGCATTCCATACTTGCTCTTTGTGTTTTGATTAAAGTTATGGAAAGATGAAAAATAAAAATATCATTAATCATAAATGGCTTTTCATCTGCTTCAATATTTCAGTTCACTTTCTACTACTCCTCTTTTAGTTTATGATAGACTTAGAATCTTTTAACTAAGGAATCTCTTGATCCTGCCTTCCCCTTCATCCTGCCCTGCCAGGATAAGGGGATGGAAATGGGCCAAAGGGAGGTTTGAAATTCAGTTTCTGCAGAGTTGGCCAGCCTCTCTTTGGGCAGGTGAGGCTGCCGTGCTGCTCCAGACCCAGGGAGCATCTCTGACAGCACCAGTGCCCTGCGGTGCTGTGCCTGCAGCCTTTGAGACTGAAAGCCCAAATCGTGCCCCTCCAATGGCTCTGAGTGATCTAATTTGCCTTTGGGATGTTTGGGGGGAAAAGAAGGATCAGTGGTTCAGTAAAAAACAGCTTTTCTCAATGTAATGTAGAAACAAGTTCACTTGTAAACTGCAAAGTGTAGTATTTTCATCCTCTGGCTTTCCCTTTCATACATCCCTATAGTGTATTTGTTTCCTGTAATGTGGTGTCTGTGTCACAGATATTAGCTCTTTGAAAAGAAATTGAACCTACTAAATGAAAAAAATATTCAGAGTTGTACTACACTTCTTAATGCCGTAGGGTCTCTGTAGGGACCCTTTAATCTTTGTTAAGGTTAATAAGTGCATTATAATTTTTTGTAACTATATGAGGGTTAATGAAGCAGGAATGTGGGTTATGGAGGAGTTCCTTTTGCAGAATTGCTTTCAAAATTTTTTCAAGTGGAATAGTGCTCAAGTACATATTTTTCAGTTCAGGAAATCTGTTTCAGTGGGAATTATATTTGATTCAGAAAAAACTTATTATTCCAATGCAACTAATGTCTTTCATTTTTAAAGTCATAGTTTGAATATTTTATCTGTGGGATAACTACACTCTTGGTGGCTTTGCCATACTGATATCACTTACACCTGTCATTTAGTAAAAAAAAATGACATTGATTCAAAAAAAGAAACTCCTGGCTGGGACTAATCCAATACTTCGTTCCCAATCAGTAAAGCCTAGTGACTTTATTCAAGGTGGTGGCTTTTCCTAAACAAACTGACCCTATTTATTTATTACTGTTGCTTGAAGGTTGTGGAGAACACAGCACAGGTAGTTTTACAGTTCCCACTAAACTAGAAAGGGCACACAATAATTTCCTTTCACCTCTGGGACTTGAGCACAGACACTGTTGTGTAAAATAAGTTATGAACTCCTGCAGAAATGAGTTTCCTGAGTCCATCTGGTGCATAAAATCATAAAAACTCACCCTCTGAAGGAGAACAGGGTGGAGATAAAGCATGGCAGGTTCCCCACTCCCTGATCTTTCTTGGCTGCTCTCTGCAGAGGGCTGGGAGAACTTTAGTGCTGCTTTAAGTCTGGCTTCTAAAAGGCAAAGCAAACCAGGGGAAGCTGCAGAAGAGCAGCAGGAAGGCAGAGGCTGCTTTCAAGCAGGAAGATTTGGTACAGTGTGTGTGAGGATCAGCCTTCCTTGTGTTGTACAGCACTCAGAACTTGGGATTTGGTGGGGATGGCAGCTTGGAGGCAGTGGAAATATGAAGAAGGGGGTGGAATCTGAAGTGATTTAGTTGTTTCCAGATAAAGCTTGTATTTGTGCCTTTGCTCTGGGGTGGGGAAGGGGGAATGGAATGTGCTGCATCCATAAGAACCAGCAAATGACAATTTGCTCAGGAGCCTTCCTACCCTGGTGCCAGTTGGCAAACTGGGCTGCTGTTCAAGCATCAGTCAAGAGATTCTGGGATGAAACTGTTTTGCAAACAGTGCCTCTTCATGTGATTTTAATGACAAGTCGACAACATCTGGCTGTGGTTTTGGACTCAGAGCTCATACATTTGCATGCCCTCATCCCTCCAGAAATTATTTTTCTCTTGGAGAGAGAACAGTGGCCTCTGTATAAACACTACATCCATGGTTTGTAATATCTCCTATTTTGATTGCTTCTTAGCAGCCTAGAACAAATATTTTAAAAACACTTAGGAGCATGCTAATTTGAAGAATTTGCTTTCTCTATTTAATTGTCCCCGAGTTTGATTATTTTGTTCTTGTTTTTTTCCAACTCCTTCATAAGTTTCCTCCTGTTTTTTCAGCCAGTTCTGTTCCCTCAGAACATGAGGTGCTGAGACCTTTTCCTTGCAAACCTGAGGTGTCAAGGGGCTTTACAGAGCTGACCTGGAACTTGGACATGGGAGTTTGCATGTTGTATATACTGAGCTCCAAACCTGCTAATTCTGATGGAACAGAGATGTCTGTCAAAGAGACTCAGAATATACATTCTCATGTTCTTGTTGAATTAGTAGTAAAACCTGAATACATTTTGGAGGTGGTTTAATTATCTCAGTGTCACCATTAAGGGTAGTGGCATGTGAGGGGAAGTAGAAATAATTGTAATTGATCAACAGAGACAGAAAAAAAGAAGCAAACAGAAATAAAAGGTTGCAGGGTGGGAATAGTTCAGCTTGGGCTGACTGTTGTGTAGTGCTGGGGTTTAATTCTTCATTTGGTTTTTCTTTTGACATTGCACTTTTCCCTGTTCTGAGTTTGGATCTGAAACAGCCTTTATTGCAACTTCTTTCTGCAGTGACAGAAAATCAGAAACAGATAAAACACAATGATACAGTAAAGATAATCCCCATCGATGGATGGAGCATTAATGGACAGAGAACCTTTCTTTAATGACCAAAGTGCTCCCAGTGTCCCTGTATGCAGTGAGAAGTACACTTCTTGTCCAGTGCAGTGTCAACTTTATTGTCAGCAGGCAGTTCCTAAAGTCTCTGCTCAGTGTATTTCCCTTTGGAGTCTGGAAGCTGGAGGTGTTCTTTGGAAGTGCAGTCACTGACAGTCCTGTGGTGATGGCTCAATGCACCTCCAGCTGCACCACAAATTGTCACCAGGAACGGAGTAAGAGATTAAAGGGGACTCACTGAGAGAGGCAACAAACTCATCCCCACAATGGGACTTCATTTCAGTGTGTTCAGGAAATACCTGAGTTTGAGTCACAGTCAAATCAACTCAAGTCACTCAAATACCATTTGAGTCACAGTCAAAGCAGTGAATGACTGGAGAAGCAGGAGATGGATTAAACAGTAATTACACTAGGGGAAAAGGTGTTCTGGTAGTAGGACTAGAAGTGACTCATTTTTTTCATTAGCAGTCCCAATCTGAGTCTTTGATGACTGTGCCAATGTAGGGGAGATCCAGAACAACAACACTGCATTTAAAAGACAGGCACTGCTTGTAATGGCCCATCTTCCATCAGAGGTGACTTGTGAGTCATTGTGTGCATCACCTTTTTTACTGGGTCACCTCATTTTCTTTTTGTTTATGGTAGCACAGACAGATTTTTTTCTTTGAATAGTCTGTAGATTCTTTATTTAAATCTCCAACAGGAATGCCATAGCCTGGATTTTACCAGAAGTTTACGGTTCTGTGATCTTTACTAAGTCAAATACTAAGCATAAAGACCACCTGGTGTGATCCCTGATGAACGAGTGGTTTGTGGTTGGTGTTGTACCCCTGGCACCGTCCCTGGGAGGAGCCCCCACTGCCAGCCCTGGGGTTCCTGGGGTGCTTGGGCAGAGGCTGCCATGGATTCCTTTGGCATTTGGTGCCACAGAAGTCATTGGGAAAGGCTTCATTGATTCCAGCGGACTGGGATCAATTAGTCTTCAATTAGAGCATGACCTTGATACTCCTCCTCTAATCAGCATTTCCCTGTTACATCAGTGCTGCTTGGCACTCTCCTAGCTCCAGTCTGAGTAATTTCTTTTTCTTATATATCTGCATTACTGCTTTTAGATTGGAGTAAAGTCAATTGAAGTAAATTTTTTCCTTTGCTTTATGCCTGTACCAACACACATCTTTTACTTAATGCAACCCATTAGATTTTTTTCTCCCTCATCTGTTAGCCATTATTTTATTACTTTTAATTTAGAAGCTCTGGATTTCCGTCAGTATAGATCCTATAATAATTCTTTTTTTCTCTTTTTTTTTTTTTTTTTTTTAATTAGAGATATCTTATAACATGCACACAGGCAAATACTCCAGTTTTCAATCACATGAAATTTATTTATTAACTTTTGAGAAACAGAACTACACATTTCCATAAATGCCTTAAATCTTCTAGTTAATTGGGATGTGATCTTTCCTAAATGTGCAGGATCATTTCAGCCTGAGTGCCATTCAATGTGGAAAATTTTGTTTTCTGACTTTTAATCATTAGTGGTTATTCCCCTGATGAGCTTATTAGCCTTGAGTACAAATACTTCATCTACCCCAGTGAAGAGCTAAAAGTCTGAGGAACTCCTAAAGTATGCATGGATATCCAAAATTTGGGGGTTGTTTTGGTTTTTATTTTGTGGTTTTTTTTCCTATTAGCAGGCAGTGAAATGATACTGTCATTATATAACATCACCTTCACTAATTTAACTGTTTTAAGATTGAAGACTCTCATATTTTGTAGGGATGGGCAATGTCTGTAGTTTGATATAGATGGAAGATACAAGCCTTGTACATACAAGCTATCTGAAAAAAGCTCTGCATGTTACCTGCTTGTTGTGGAGTTTTACTCCAAAATTATATTTACTAGACAAACAAGAGACACCACATTTCTGTACAACTTCCATCTATTTGAATTCTTTAGACTGTAACATGGACTGTATTTTGTTCAGAGCTTTTCTAACAAGGACTAAGTCCAAGGACACTTTATCAATCTATGATGACAGCTAATAATACAAAACAATGTAAGATATAAAAATGATAAATTAGAACATACAAGGATTATTTTGGTGATCATACTTTCTCTTGAAAACTGAGGTGACTGTCTGAAATTTTGACTTTTCTATAGTTTTCTCACTTGGGTCTCTTTTGTGTAAGGCAAGATTATTCTGAGTTAAGCATTATTTTCAGGTTTTTATTGCTCTATAACAGAGCAAAAAAATCCCTATGACCAATCTGAACCATCCTCCTTCTAATGGAACATGGGACAGGATGGAAGAACTGAGACCTGAGACAAGAAAACAGAAGTAGGGATTTTTTGAGAAGTTTTTGTAACGTCACATCAATTTCTTGATCTGTTTTTTTAACTGTCTGTCAGTCACTTTTTCTTTAGTTTCCTCAGAATTTCTAGACCATGAAATCTCTAAGCATACTTCAAGGTTTTAGAAACATATATTTTCCTTGCTCTTTTACTTGATTTTACACTGAGGCATAAAGGAGGAATGTGGTTTTCTCCAGTGAAAATGAGAATAGTGGAACATTAGAAACCTGGGTTTTAACATTAAATATATGTATAGTTTGTGTATAGTGCTTATATATATATGTGAAATGCTAAAAATATATATTATTTTTCTCCAGCTATTTTGTTTTACTGGTAATAGCTTTAGGTTGCTTTATTTTCTTTCTCTTTTTTTTTTTTTTTTTTTAACCTACTTAAACTTTCCTCCAATATTTCCAAATACTATGAACCATTTGTAGCTGTCCTAATTCTGGCTCATAAGCAATGCTAAAAATTCCTCCCCCAATTGACAGCTTTCTTTGCCAGATTACAATATTCCCAGCTGATTAGTTATCATAACCGCAGGGTTTTTTCTGAGAACTACAATTAGCAGAATTTGTTTCAAGCTCCTACAAACAGTTTGCTGTAGAATGTAATTTATTTCATATTTTCTGAGCAATGAATGTTATTCACGTAGTTTTGAAAAATCTGCTAAGAGTATATTTTCATCCCTTTTCCATTCTTTCTTCTTCCCCCAATGCCAAGGAATAAAAATTGAAATTAGGGTTTCATCTGGAACTAAGAACACCCCTGGCATTTAACTGAGTGGGATTCTGGGTGTGCAGCAGTTGTTATTGTTAAAATACAACTATTTATGAAAATAACACCATGTGGAGGGGTGGCTGGGAGGAGAGGGGAAGCAGGAGGATTAGGGGCTTCCAGCAGTGGGGATTTCTGTGCCTTGGAGCAGGGAGTGCACTGCTGGGCTGAGTCGGAAGAGGGTTCAGCTCAAAGTTGAAGCTAAGGGGAATCAGAAGTGAAGGTCTCGTCCTTTGCCAGCACAGCCATTTAATTTTCATTCATTAGGGAGTTCCAGCTGTAAACTCTACAGCAGAAAGCTGCTGCTTTGTCCCTGTTTATCAGCACTGATGGAAGAGGCAGGCAGCAATCTCGCATGTAGCTTTTCTAAAACTCCATAAAGATAAAAACCCTATAATATATCCTTCACTTGGAGTACAGCAGCTGACACTTGCTGAATGTCTGCTGAAGTGTGATTAAATCCTTGGGAAAAAAAGGGAAAGTTACTGCAAGGAGCTGTTAAAAAGCTTGGGAAATAAATAGAGGAGCCTTGATGTGTCTGGTTTATGTGTCTTGTGGGCACAAGAGGGTGGTGGGAGGCAGCACAGCAGATCTGAGAGGAAGAGGGAGGATGTAAGAAGAGAATAATGCTGGTGCCACATTTCCCACTGTCATGGTCTGGTTGTTCTGCAAAGGATTTTTGGAAGTTGAACAAAAATTGGAAGAAGTGATATAAGAACCTGCCTGCCTCGATGTGCATTGAATACATCCCACGTGTTTATGGAGACAGGGAGTACTGTGGTAAAAAAGATGGGGATAGGACTTTTGTTGCTCGAAATTAGGAAGTCTACTTCTGTTTATACCTAATTGCCCTGATTTCATTAAACAGTGAAAAGGCTGAAGTGCTACACAGGCACTTCAGAAAATACTGTGGGTTTTGCTCTTAGCTGCATAGAAAATCTGTTTGCTTTTTTTTTTTCAAGTAATTGCTATTAAAATTAAAGAATCTGAATCTACAGTTGTAAAATTTCCATTTTACAAATCTCTTCTACAGAGTCACTGAATTTAAAGACATTAAATGAGAAGCTAGACTGGTTGTTTATAAGACACAGAATTTTCATAAAGTAGGGAAATTTCAGTTGTGCACATTAATGATAAATTTCACATTTAGCAGTTAGTGGAAGGCAATGTGGCTGTTAAAACTCAGGATAATACTTATTTTTGGTTATTTTCAAACTGAAGTCACAGGAGATTGCAGGCTGCTTCTCTCTTTGGTTCTTTCTTTTCTTGCACATTGTTTGCTTTTAAAAAGAAATAAAAGACTAAAGAGATTTACATTGTCCAGAGTTTAATTTGTATTGACATTTTATCTTACCTCTGAGGTTTGGAAAAAAATGGAATCCAATTAGGTCAGACACATACAAATGAGAAGATATTGCTTAGAGTTGCATGAGCACTGAAACACCTAAATCCAACTTAAACAAAAGTGAGCTGGAAACTCAACCCAGCCTACGAAACGTGGACTTTAGGGCTGCAAAATCTGTTTATAGTTTAGTGAGTATTTATTGAAATAACAAAGCTCTGGGTTGGAGGGACAAAATTCAGAATAGCAAATTAATTTTAATCAGAATCTCATTGACAGTATTTGTGTGGGAGAAGAATATCAGTTGATCTGCCATCCTGTAGATGAGAAGGACCATGCAAACTGAACTGATTTGTGATAGGAGTGCTGCAGGTTTTGGTCATCCCACACAATTTAGAGCATCATGTGACCACAGGCATTTTATATTAGGAAATAAACGTGGATTTACAGGTTTATAACTTGTGTATAGGACCAGCAAACTGTGTAAGGAACTCATAAGAGCATACACTGAATTGCTCTCCTCTTCTAAATTGATGTATTTTTAGAGGAGATGCATAAACATCCCAGCATTTCCTACTATCTACCAATTTGTGATGCATGTTCTCAAAAGCTTTTCCTGAGATAATGCTTCGTGTATTGATTACAGAAACATTTTTTTCCACAATTGCTTAATGTGGACCAAAGGAAAAAAAAAACCAGTTGAATTTTCAGTCATACTGAGAAATTTCAAACCCTGCTTTCTGTTAACTGTAAATTTCCACCCAGAGTCTTTTATTCCCAAGATTGTATTTGTACCAAGTGGGATAAATGCTCTGCTATTTGCATGCTAATACTTATGTGATACTTGGTGTTAAATCAGAAGGCTGCATCTTATAAATTCTGTCACAATGGTATTGCTGATCATGTAATTACTGCTGTTATTTTTGCTTAGCCAGCTATCACAGTGATGCTGTGTGGAGCAGGGAAATCATCCCTACCCAAAGAAGCCTTGGACCTTAGTCAGAGGAGATGCTAAAATCACCCTGTAGAGCCCTGAAATGGATACTCTGAGCATTATCTGCTGACCCTGACGGCTGAGGGTATTTTAAAATCACTAATAAAAGGCTGGATGTGGTGATAGGAGCTCTTGGCTGATGGGGAGTTACCTGACCCTTTTAAGGCAGACCAGCTTTATGTAGAAAGATGAAGTTGGGTATTTTGTTGGGGAGACTTTTGTGAGACAAAAGGGCTGCTTCAAAGAGATCCTTTTAAAAAACTCGGTTTTCTTTAATAGGAAGTACTTTGAAACAATTTCCTTACATTTCAGTATTAATGACCCTAAAGGTAAAACTGCATTTTTTTTTTTTTTATAATGAGCATCAATACAATCAAAAAAGTATCCAAAAGTGCATGGATCTGCATTTTCCTGCAGAACCAGGGGAAAAAAATGGGTGTAAAGCAGCATAATGTGTGAGAATTGGCCCTCTCCCTGCTCTCAGTGATGTTTGAGAATAATAAAACGTGGCAATATGACAGATACCTTTTGGGAGCACTTAGAGCTTTAAATGGACTCTCTGTATTACAAATCTAAATTGCAGAGCTACTACCATAAAACACACCAAATAGATTCACATTTAAATTGTAACAGAACGAGGGAGATAATGTCACAAAGGGGCAACAAAATGGGAAAGCAGACCCCAGTATATGACAGGTCCTTGTTTCACTCTCCAGTTCGTTGGGAAGTTAGGAACTTTTGAATTTTGAGTCACTTCTTGCCAAGAAATAAATATATAAAATTGTTCCTCTGAAGCTTTTCAGCCTCATGGACAAACCCTCTTCAGTGATCCAGGCTGATCACTGCAACAACAGTTCCTGGTCTATTTCTCTCCACATGGTTAAGACTCTTCACTTTTTGTAGATTTGCTATTACTGAATGGAAAATTTGTGGGTTTGGTTTGCCAGATTTTTTTTTTGGTTTTTGGTTTTTTTTTTGTTTTGGTTTGGTTTTTGGGTTTTTTTGTTTGTTTGTTTAGGTTTTTCTTTTGTTTTTTTGATTTTTTTAAGTCCACAGTGATAAAGTTTTTCCTCTCTTCCTTCACTTACTTTTTTTTTTTTCCCTTCCATCTGTGGCCTTCACAAAATCTTTCTCTGTTGTTCTCTCCCATTGGATTTTATTTCTTCAAATGTTATGAATGATCTAATTGCAGCCTTGAGACTCTTGGTTCATTGGTGTAAAAGTGAAAACAATTGTTTTTTGAGAATATTGGGTAAAATGTATCTCTCTTTTCCTCCGGTTCATAAAAGCACAGTAGTTTAACTCACCTAATAGTGATTTTTCTGCAGCCCATCAGTGTGACGTGGAATAAATATTCAGAAGTATCAGTGGAGCTTTTTTTTGACAGTTACTCGATGAGTTTGACTCAGAAGTGCTTTGTTAGGACAAGTCTTCTCTTGATTCATAAACAGCTTGGGATTTAGTCAAACATGTGCAGTTAAATTCTGCTTTAGCATAAAAGCATGGCCTTTCTCCATTTGAACAATCATTTTTTCCACTGCCTAAATCTGGAGTTTTCAAGGTCTGGTTAATTCACTTAGAAAACTTTCTAGGTAGCTTGTGAATTATGAATGGACAGAATTGTGCTTTTTTTTTTAAAGAAAAAAAAAGGCTTTTTTTGTTACAAAGAAAACAAAATAGATGTTGAAAAGGGGACTTGCCTGTGACAGTATTTTCTGTGACTTGCATAAAATGTATTTGTCTTTATAATGACATTGATTTTTATAGCTCCTATAAGTACAAAAATAATTAAGAGCATTTCACCGAACTAAAGAGGGATGTTTCATATTGACTTGAGAGTTAATTTAAATTACAAATGAAATACAGGAGAAGTGCCCTAAAAACTGTTGTGTACATTTTCATAGCACGGTGAACAGATAGCAATTAGTGATAAGTGATTTGCCTCAAAGTTGCTTTGAATAGCAGATGATGCAGAGCTCAATACAGAGCAGATAAGCTCAGGCTCACTGGAGAGAAGACAGAGGAGTTAATCTCCCCTCCAGGGCAATAATGTTCCAGGTGATATACTTACAATGGATTTTGTCACATTGTGTTTTAAGGCTTCCAAACAATAGGTTTTCACCTTTTATTTCCTTAGGATATTCTCTCACAAATGGTCTATTTAGCAAGGTTTAGGCTTCCCTTTCATCTTCTCTTTCCAGATGAGTCAATAGCATCAATTAGGATTGATTGGGAAGGTCAAACTTGGTCTTGCACGGAAAGATTCAAAACCAGAGGTGGTCATGGCATGTTTGTACACAACTGACTTGTCATGCTGTCGGACTGGAGCACAGATTGTGTCTGTGATAGTGTGGCCAGCAGGACCAGGGCAGTGACTGCCACCTGTCCTGGGCACTGCTGAGGCCACACCTTGAATCCCAGCATCAGTTTTGGTCCCTCATGACAAGAAAACCATCTTTGGGGCTGGAGTGTGTCCAGGGAAGGGAATGGAGCTGGGGAGGGGTGTGGAACACCAGGAGCAGCTGAAGAAGCTGAGGGGACTCAGCCTGGAGAAAAGGAGGCTCAGGGGAGACCTTCTCACTCTCTACAGCTCCCTGGCAGGAGGATGCAGCTGGGAGGGATCTGTCTCTTCCCCTTGGTAACACGCAACAAGAAAAGAAGAAACAGCCTTAGGTGGCACCAGGGGAGGTTTAGAATCATTATTAGTGAAATTTCTTCACTGACCTGGTTGTCAAGCCCTGGCACAGCTGCCCCAGGGAAGTGGCAGACTCCTCATCTCTGGAGGGATTTAAAAGCCATGTGCATGTGGGGCTTGGGGGCAAGGTTCAGTGGTGGCCTTGCCAGTGCAGGGTCACGGGTCAGATTTGATGATCCTAGGAGTTTTTACCAACCTCAATTACTCTGTGAGAATTAAAAACTAATTGCTGCATGTGGAGACAGCTAAAGTACACATTACACAGAAAATGAGTGGAAAAGCCGTTAACTGACACAGAAGTCAGCTCATCTGAGTTGGAGACTTGTAAGAAAGTGTCATCTCTTGACAACTGTTTATTGATGAAATAAGTAATTTCCTAATTGATAGTTCAGGAACATTGTAATGAAGTTTCAGCTATTTCACTTCTACCATTATGTACAAATGAATAAAGTTATTTCTGATTGTAGATGTTTCTTATATTCTGTCAAATTTACCACTCTTAGTGATGACAACTTTGAAATCTTTTAGGGATTCATAGTGACGCCAAAACATGTACTAAATGTTACTGAGCAGCCTGTCTCAATTATATTTTGTGGCAGAGAATTATTTCATATACATTAAGGTTTTTTCCATTGCTTCGGTTTGAATCTATTTTATCTCATACTCTTCAGCTCTTTCTGATTCTTGGTAACCATTTCAGTTATTTGGTTTTCTCCCCGAACATTTTGTAGTACAATTTGACATTGCCCCATGGAAATACATTTGAAGGCAGATTTTTTTTTTTTTTTCTTTTTTTCTGCATTCTAGTTTGGCAGAGCTGGGCAGAATAGAACTGCTGTGTGTCTGTATTTCCCAGATGTGTTTACTTTCCTGATGAATATCTTTTCTGGCTGAACTGGAAAATTTCAGGACAGACATCCTGTAGCTGTGCCACTTTGGTTAGACTGGAAAAATCCATGTCTGCTCTTGAGCCACAGTGGGTGGACAGATCAGCACTTGTGCTCCACAGGAAACCCAAACAAGTAGGAGACACTGATTATGGGATATTCAGGTGTGTGTGCATTTCTGCTTAGGTAATCCAGGATAGGAATATGTGAGTCTTAATGACACTGTAAAAATAAAAAAAAATAGCTGGGGGCCTTAAAGGATTATTTTTGCCAAGTCTGTCCTCAAAGCAACTTTTATTCAGCATCTGATTCATGTGTCTGATTTCTTCATGTGGCATACTTCTTCCACAGAGGGAAACTGAGGGGAGGGGAGACTTGACAAGTCAATTAAAGCTCTGTGGGAAATAGGGGTGACTCTGTGGGTCCCCTGGAATCACCATTGCTCCATCAATCCTCCCGGGACCAAGGGGGAAGTGCTGTGCAAAAATTAATGGCAAGGTTTGGTCCTCACTCTGAATGGTGGCTGGGAAAAAAGCTTCAGAGAGGCGGAAACTCCAAGTGGGGCTTTCTTGCAGAGTACATCCTATTCCAGAAGGTCTTAGAGGAGGCTGAATAGTCACTTCTACCGGTGCCAGCTCAGGTGCGAGGCAGCAGGACAGGTTGGAGCAATCAAAAAGCCACTCCATCCCCTCTTAGGCCTTCCCAGGGTATTTGCTGAATGCCAGGTGCAGGCTTGCATTGATTTTGATGATGTTGGGCTTCATTTCAAAGGCTCGAGAAGTTGTTCTGGTGTGGAAGTTGAATAAAAGGACTTTGGAATTAAAAAGTAGAATCCATGCAGAACTCCAGGAGTAAACTGGCAATGAGAAAAGTACTGGCACGTGTCCATGTTCTGTAGTCTTATTGGAATAAATGCAAATCATCTTTGGGCTGAAAGTAGCACATGTGAAAGCTTTCAATTTTGTTAAAATGAAGTACCCATAATTACCTTGTTGTTAATATGTAGAAGTAGACGACTGAAAGACATTGAATAGTCACAGTAATTTACCATTAATCAAGGAAAAAAACCCTCAAAAGACAGGTTAAAATCACAATACTGCAAAAACAGTTTACGTCTTACATGAGTAATTTGCTGTGTAAAATTCAAAACAGAAATCACAGCAGTGTGTGACTCTTCATTGACGAGGTTTGTCTGCAGGTGTCTCTTAGAGTAATAAGAGGCCACATAGATACTTTGCAAGAAAACATCTCTCACTATACTTTTAGTGCACTTATTGCTTTTATTTTTCATTTCTTCCGTTCTGTAACAGTGAATTTTCTCTTCTTGGTCCATACTCTGTACGGAGCTGCTCGCTGGGAGTGATGTGGTGCTGATCCTTCAAGTTCTGTGTTTGTTGTACTGTGTTTACTCAGGTTAACCTTGGGGTTTGAGCTATAATTATTACACAGGAGGATGAAAACTTGCAAGGAACAGTGACTTTATTCTAATGAGCAAAAATTCTTACTCTGTTTATTCTCATTCTTGTCCTTTACTAACAAACAAGACAAAGAGCAACCTTAGTAACTCCTACAGCTAAAATTATAGCAAACATACTAGGTTTCTTAGACAAGGCAAAGCTTCAGATTTTCTGGTTTTAAACTGCAGAAATCTTTCCCATTGATCATATGAAGTAATCTTCACCTGCCCCTTTCCATCTCTGTTACTACAAATATTGGTTGGTACTCACCATGCAAGTGAATCCCTTGGAAGTGACTTAGTGAAGGCAGGTGTGCTACAAGTTTGTCATGTGCCAAAACAGGTTTTGAGTCAGGTTGTAAGTGAGAAGGGAGTGCAGATTATTTAAGCAAATTTAACCCCCACAGTGATTCTAGCACTGCTGTGAGTGCAGTGCTAGAGTGAGTGCCCACGGCCAGGGGGAAGATGTTCCCAGAGCACCTCAGCACTGCAGGCTGAGCCACTTGAATCATTAAAGTGTGAAGGTGTAGGCACCCAAATCATTCTGGTGTTCCTGTGGCTGTTGCTGTAGAAGCTGTTGTAACATCAGGTATCCCCTTCTCATTTCCCTCAAATCTGCATGTGGCTGTGAAGCTTTGATCCCTACACGAAGCTGACAAGTGATGAGAGTTTCTGGAGTCCTGGTCTATTTCTGTGTGGTTTATCTTGCCAAGGGAGCAGCAAAAGAACAATTAATCTGCTCAGTCAGACAGATTTTGCAGTGGGATTTGGTTATTGGAGCAAATTTTGTTCGGTGATTTCCCCTTTGCAGGTTCTCAAATCCTTCCATGTTTCTCATTGTAGCGTTTCAAAACAAAAGCAGAAATGTGCTTTTGAATCTGATAATGTGGAGAAATGTTTCATGAATTATAAATGAATGTCAGTGATGTATGAATGTGCATGCTGAACTGATGGAAGATTTGAAATATGCAACATGTTAGCATATAACTTCACTCAGTTTTCAGTTTCTGAGTTTCACGTTAGGGAGTCACAGTAGTACTTCAAAACCAATTTAAAAATATTGTCATTAGAATAAGTTCTGTTTTTATTCACTATCAGTGCATGGGAGCTGCCACGTGCCATATCCTAATATGGGATTTCAAAATCTGACCTTCTGCTCTTTCATCTGGAATTTTAAATACATTTTCTTGTTGAGCTCGGTGAGGTTTATAAAAAGTCCTTAGATTTTGCTGTGTAACTAAAGGTAGACCATTGAAAAGGTTATTGATGGCAACCCTTTGGAAAGTGCTTTATTTCTATTACATGCCACTGAATTAGGGAGGGCACAATACACCATGTACAGCAAACACCAGGTGACATCCTGAGCATGGTTATCAAAAGAGAGTTACAATGCCAAGCTTCTTGCCAGCTCAATAATGTGCTCACATTTCTTCTCTCACACAGCTTTGTGTGTTTTCTTTCCTGTCCATCAAAATGAAGCATTCTGAAGCTTGAGGATTTTATTAATCAAGTAAGCTCATCCAGATTAGTTTCATTTACTTGAAAAGCTCTGTCAAGACACATGAATCCACGTGATCTCACTGTTTTTAACCAGGAGCAGAGAATCTAGGCTTAAATAAAAACTGCAACTCCCAAGTCTGGCTACTGCTTCTCTTAAAGAACAGAACAGAAACCTGGGTTTCTCTCTGTAGCTGTTGGATGATGTGAAGCCAGACAGGTAACATGCTTCACAGTCAAAGGAACAGAAACTTTCTGGTTATTTATACTATTCTTTTGCTTTCATCCTTCCAGTTGTAATTTTTCCCCCAGCTTGGCATCTTTCACCTTATAAAAATAAACTTGGAGCTCATGGTTCCTTGTACCACAGCAGGGCAGAGGAAGGCTCAAAGGGATGCAATTAATCCAAATGCTTGGAAACAGCATGCTCCCCAATCACAATAAAATTCAAGATAATAAATTTAATCTAATTTGTTGCAACTGTTTTGAAAGATAAAGTTGATTGTGAGAGCAGCTGGACCTTGAAGTTCTGTTCTTTAGATATTTTTGAGGATTTATTGCAGAAAACAAAAGAATGAAAGTGTAATAAAGCTGTTATGCATTTAGTCTTGTGGAAATATATACATCAAGGCTGAAAGCATTCAAGGGTATATTGCACTTTATATTCAAAATGTTTTATTGGCAGGTGTTGACTTGTGTTGCTTCTGCAGTTGACCATTTTAAGCAAACACAGATCAAAACTACTCTTAACCACTTTCTAATTATTTTATTATTTATTTATTAATTATTTTATTATTTAAATGAAACGTGGATGTTTCATTTAAAATTGTTGTTTCAGTTTGCCTTTATATTTGGGTGGAGAAGAGGCCACACTGGCAGGGTGAAATTTGAAGTTTGAGTGTAGGTTTGAAAATGGATTGGTGTGGTGGGGATCATTTTATGCTGGCATTAAGTCTTTAGTAGTATCAGGGCTGTCTATCAGCTGACTGGTTTTGAGGCATTTTCATTTTCACAAATGCACTTGGTGTTGAACTTACTGCCTTCTGTTGGACTCTTGAGTAATATGTTTATGTGAATTAGTGAATCAGTTCTTCCATTTTTCATACTGTTACGAGATACTAAAAAAAAAAAAGAAATGCATTACATGTTTTTAAAAGCAGTCTTCCAGGAGAGAAGTCCAGTCAAATTCTCCATTTGCAAATTATCTGGAATAATGCCTCAAATATCAGCCCAAATGAGGTATATCCAAGTAGGTGGATTTCTCCTTACTGCTCTTGCTTGCTTCCACTGTCCCATCTTTAGTGCCATGATTATCTGATTTAAAGTATGGCTCTAGGTGTGTTTTTATATCTCTTCACCATTCTTTTTGGTTTTGTTCTTTATTGTCAATAAAATTGTATCATTTTGTCCAAGCTGGAAAAGTTACTCCCTTCAAAGCACTGCACCTGCGGGTTCATTTTATTGAAAGGCATTTTTAGATGTAGGCAGTAAAACTTAACAATTCTTTTGATAGAAATTGATGTGGGAAACCATCACAAAGAAAAGGAAAACAACAACAGGGAGTAAGAAAAGGAGCAGAGGAAAAGAGGTTTTTTTCATAAACTCTATCCTGTTCTAAAACACTGACCTGTATTAAAAGTAGAAAGATATTTTAGATCTCATACTCAGCTTTTCACAGCTATTTTGTTCACAACATTTGATAGCTTGCAACAGATAGAAAGGAAATATTTTGATATGGTTAAAGGTGAGAGTATTTTAAGTGTCAGGAAGCCATTCCCTGATCACATAGGGGACTTTGAGCAATCAGGTCTAGTGGAAGGTGTCCCTGCCTGTGGCAGGGGTTGGAATGAGATTGTCCTTAAAGTCCCTTCCAACCTAAATCCTTCTGTGATTCTGTGAATGTTCTTAGTCTGTTAATGTTTTAATATAGTATAAATTCAATCCAATTCACTGTTCTCACTAAACTCAGAGGGAACACAGTTGAATTTATTGTGGGATTGTGGCAATTTACACCAATATTTTACTACAGTGGGTGTTCAGCCTTCAGTAACACCTACTCTGACTAAATAAAGGGCTGTGGGTAAGCTTATACTAGTTCTTTTTTGTCTGGATTCGTTGTTTGTTCGTTTGCTTTTCAGTTGTGAGCAGTATCAGCAATTTTAAGTGATGTAATGTCCATGAACCAAGAACTTGTTGTTCCTGCCATGGTAATGGTGACTCAGTGGGTTTTTAAAGTTGAGCTCTTAAAACTCATCTTTGAATCAGGAAGCAGCTACTGTGAGAAAATGTGGCCCTAGGGTGACCTGCTTCTCCAAGACTATGGAACTTCAGCTGTCATAACTGTATTTATAGTTATTGGTAACTTAATATAGGAAATGATTCACTTATTAAATCTATTAAGTTATTTCGTTGTGAGCTACTGGCTAGCAGGGTTGTTGGCAGTAAAAGGTGTCTATTCCCTTGTTTTAGTAATGAAAGTAAAAGCAGATTTGCCAAAAGCCATTTTCTTACCCTTTGTCAACATCTTTCTCTGGAGCTTTTTTGCCTTCCCAAAGTAGATCTTTCTGTGGAGTACTGAAAGTGAGAGGTTGGACTTCTGACCCTTAGAGGCACATGTAGTTTAGGATTTACATGTGGTACAGCAAAATGTACCAAATAATCTTTGTTTTTTTTCAGTTTTGTAGTCCTTTTTGTTCATATGACTGTTTCCTTGACTTTGGCTATGATTCATCCAAATGACTTTGGAAATGGTGTTTATTGTGTTGGTTTCCTACCTCAGTTCACCACGAGTGCTGCCTTTATTGCCTGGGAGAGAGCTGTGCTACTGATGAGCACCCACCTGCCGAGCTGTCAGAGCCCAGCAGGACACAGCCTTTGCTCTGCAGCTCCATGAGCTTCCAAAAAAATCCACCAGACTGAAACTCGAATTCCAAGCTGGACCCCCACTCTGATTACTTGTGACTAAAATCCCTTCTCTAAACAAAGATTGTCCTACCAAGGACCATTTCCACTTATCTGCTGTTTGTTCCAACTTTTTCAGGAAAGCTCTGGGATGTAATGACTCAAAGTCAGGGGAGGCTGCCTGTACCCTCTCACAGAACAATAGCTCTAATCTCTGTTCAGTAAATAAAAGGGTTTTCTGAAAAGAAGGATCATAAAAATAAATGCTCATGCCTGGTACTCTTTGGCAATGTTCTTCCCGAGATGAGACAGGCAAAGGAGAGCTTGCAGGAAAATATACTGCTGGGCATCCCAATTGCTTTTACCTGCACTTTTCCTGCTGGCCATGTATGTTTTTCTAGCAATTGCTGACAGGGAGTAGAGGCTGTGGGGTGAAGAAGGGATCTGATTTAACTTCATGCCAGGATGCTTATTTGTTAAGGGCTAAAATTTCAGGCCAGACCCCTTGCAAGGCTGACTGGTCTCAGTGGGCTGTAGGTTTTCCTGCCACAGCCGTTTTCCAGACCATGGGATGTGCAGAAGGTGTCTGATTTGCTGGTCTGTCTGGGCAGACCTGAGGTCGTGAAGGGGTTGAGGGAGCTCAGGGGTGCCAGAGAGCTGCTGCTTGCTTGCCACTGCTCTCCACATTTTCCTCTTGATGAGTGGGTGTAAAAGGCTTCATAAAACATTTGGTATATGCAAATGAACAAACAGGTGAATTATCAAGAACTATCAGTTCAGGAGGAAAAAAAATGTCAAGTGTCTTATCTTTCCTGGAGACATATGCTATGGCCAGATAAGCAGTTCATCTTCCCAGGTATGTTCCATTAAGTATATTACCCAATCAGCTAGGATATATAAGACATATTGCAACTCTAATCTCCCCAGGCAAGTAGTATTCAATTATCCTTACCATTTTCAAGAGAGAAATATCCTGAGCATTTAGAGTGCTTGTATTTTTGGCACTCAGTCATGTTATGTGAAGGCTAATAGGGAACATTCCAACTAAAAAGGCATAAGACAGGCAGATGAAATATTGAAGAAAATAGTATTATATAAGTCCTGAGGTGCAAATGTTCACCATCCTTCAAAATGATTCCCTGACATCTTATCTAATGTTTTGAAATTGGGTCAAGGATGAGAACAACTGAGAATTGCCATCCACTATGCCTGTGGTGTGTGATTTGTGTATATAGTTATAATTAAAATAGAAATTCTGTTGAATACTTTGCTCGCCAGTGCCCTTTCTGTTTTAAAAGTGTTTTTCCTGTTGTGTGTTGTTTTGCTATGTAAATTGCTTTTTGAATTGAATACTGTTGAGACAATTTTCCTGTTACTCTTCTAAGCAAGCATTAGAGATGTCAGAAGTCACAGCTCCTGAGAGTGCTCTTGAAAGGGATGTCTTCTCTACCACGTGAGATGTGGCAAGTGGCAGATGAGTTCAGTCACAGACGGCTTCATAATTTGGTAGTTGACAAGAATCCAACACAATTTCTTTGGAGGGTTATGGGAAAAGCTCTGCTTTGTGTCTGTTCCTGGAAGGGCTCACAGCAGGGGTTGCTGTGGAGATTGTTTGCTGCCTTCCCAGACCAAACCCTGCTCTCAGTTGTTTCTCTTCTGCTGAGCTCTGAGTATATTGCAGAAATTCTGGAGTCAGTTATATGAGATAAGCTAAATACTGGGATATCCCAGTCTATGAACTATGTCCAGTGTTCCAGAGGGAGAGAGATTAAAGGGAAAATATATTTGCCTGATTATTACATACAAATGGTACAGCCTTTCTTGGGATGTGTCTAAAGGTTCCATGAAGCAAGGAAGTGTTTCTTTATCCCTCCATTCCTTAAGTGACCCCTAAGCTTCTTAATTTAAACATTAAAATATGTTGCTAAGAGTATACATATTCTATTCTTGCTCCTAACCATGATGTACACCTGTATCTGTATTCTTCATATCTGTATTTTGCCAGGGTATAAACATCTAAAAATTCATGCATATTTACTAGATTTTTTTCCCCCTACATTTTCACACCTACTTCCTTTAAAGGTCCTTTGCTTTTTCCATGGGGCATGGTCCATACACTCATGCAAATTGTGTAATATTATTTTCCCCTCTCTTTGATTTTTGTTTCCCATTCTGTCACCAGCCAGGACAGATTTTTCCATATCTGCCCTCCTCTGAAGTCTTTATTTATATAAAGCACAGTCTCAGGTGTCATCCCAGGGAGGTCCCCTGCTAGGTGGATTCTTCACCAAAATTGGTGCTCATTAATCTGCATATTAGACAGGCAGATTTGGCCTAGAGACATTTAATTTTCACATACTTTCAATGTAACTGTTCAGAGCTGAAACCTTGCAAAAGTAACAAATCTTTAATTATCCCTTTGTGATCTGGAAGTGAGCAGTGCACAAGACATCAATAGCATTGGTTGTTTTTTTTTTTTCCACAATAATTTCAAATTTTGCAAGCTCGGAGAGAAACAGATCTGTGGATGTGCTCCAGAGTGTGTTTGTCCAAATTTAGGTCTTCTAAACTCTTGAAATACCTAGTATAACATCTATTTACTGAATTTCCTGAATACATAATTTATTCATTTAAGTAGATAAGTAGTAAATATATGCACTTATTAATGGGAAGAAATAGATAGATTTGAGCTGAAACTGGAAGCTGACATCTGGAAGAGGAGTGATACTCTCTGTATCACTCTGTACCCCATAGTTGTTTTCTACTCATTTTATATTCTCAGAGCAGTTCTAACCTGATCAAGTGGAATACATCTATTTCCCCCACCCTGTCTAGAGCACAAGGCTGTTTGTAAATTAAGGTTTCTGGAGCCTGGCTTTTTCCCTCGCTTACAGTTGTTTAGCACAAAACCAAAATGAAAGAAAATCCCCTAATGTGGTAAATAGGACATATTACTTAGTGGCAGTGCCTTCCATTTCCAACCTCTGGTTCCCAGCGGGTCCCACATTTGCCTCTCCAGCTAACTTTGCAGTGAGGTGTTCATCTCTTTCTGAGAGAAATGGCTTTTCAGAAGATAAGCAGTTCAGACAGAATTAATAAAAGCCTTGGTTACAACATTTACCTTCTGGTGGCCACTTGGGAAATGCTGCCTTCTTTTACATCACTTCTCGCCTGTATTATGCAGGAGAGAAAAGTATTTGTCTGGCTGTCCCCAAAGCTTTTGCAGCCTATTACAGGCCAGTCACAGATACTTAGGTCATGCTGCATGTTTCCTCCTGAATTCCAATTTTTAGAAAAGTTTAAGACTCCCAGCAGATCATGTTGTTAATTGGGGACTGAACTGTGACCCAGTTTCATGATCTTCCTCATCCCTTAGTCTGTATTTCTGTTGTTCTCCCTGAATAGGCTATTCAAATAGACAGTTTATAAATAAGCACTGTATGCTAACAAAACATGCTGCACAAAAATCATGTTAATTTTTGTAGTACTAGAATGTGAGACCAAGAGGTGTGGCATTCATGTTAAAATCTCCTGATTTCTGAGAGGGTTTTGGTGGTAGAACCTGTTACATCACTTATGTTGCTGCTGTTGTTCAAATACAAGAACTGCTGAAGGAGCAGTGAGATTGTTTGAGAGAAAAAGATCTAAACTGGTTCTGTCACAAAGCCAAAAAATTTCAATTAAGCTTTCAAAAGCAGATTTCATTCTTTGTTCACAGAATAACAGCTGTAATAATGGATCTGTAAGGTGGAAATACTATGGAAAAATAAAGGTGCTTTTTTCTTAATTATTTCCTCCTACATTTCTATTATATCTTCACCATAAGCAGAGTAGAATAAACACTGTTTTGCATTGTTTGCCTTATGGCTTTACTGACCAGAGAAATATTTCAGGTAACCACTATACAATGTCTCCTGCCTAAGCAGCAATCCGTACATTCATTAAGTGATTCCTGGTACTGAACTGAAAGTCCAGCTGTTAATAAGACAGTCAAATTTAAAAGACTGCACAATTTCCACTCAAATCCGTGTATCCCACAGTTCAGGGCTTTGTAGTGTAAGGAATACTCCAGGCAGGAGGAGTTAAGCCAGAAAAGGTAATTCCAGGAGGCCGACACAAGCTGGCAGCTGAAGGACTCCAAGCCCTCTGCTGCGAGACTTGCTTGCTCTATCAAAAGTATCTGCCTGTCACTTTCTCAGTTAATTACTGTGGTTGCAACTGCAGAAATGGATATTTTTGAAAGAATAATATCCCTTGATCACCTGCAGCACAGGTCTGGGGTTATCTTTTACTGCCTGTGTAAAACCTCACTGTAATTGGTTGTGACTAAATCTCCCATGACAAGATTTTGAAATGATTTTTCATCCTGGCGTTTCAGATGCACACGGTGTGTGCCAGATTTTCAAGCCTCAGCTCAAGAATTGTCTGAGGATGGCATATAGGGTCACTAATGACATTTTTAAACATGTCATTGAAGAGGAAAATTTTCTAGCCCTAATGAATATTTAACCAGAAGTACATTAAAAATTTTTATTGTTCGCCAAAGTTGATTGTCCATCATCAAAGTAGTTTGAGAGATTAAATTTTATACAGAATGTAGGATACTAAACTCCTGAAGCTCTTTTTTTTAATTGATCACAGAATTGAGGAAATATTAATGTATATTTTACAGATGCCTGAGATGAAGGGAACAATATTGTAGTTTCTCACTCTATATTACTTCATACCAACAGCTGTCTTTCATTTTCTAGTGCTTAAAAATCATGTTAATCTAATCCCGAATAAATACATGAACAGAAAGAAAAAGAGAATTCAAAAGTGTAACATATGCAAAGACATTTACTCTGTGTGGATTTTTCATAGGTGCTCCACAAGTGGAGGCTCTCTAACTTCCTGATAAGGTTTCTGAGGTTCATGAAATGTATGCTGTTTTAAGAAGTAATGAAGAATATGTAGGAATAAAATTTGTTCTTTCGTCCTCCCCTATTAGAACAGCACTTTTAATGATATATAAAATCAGCAAGCCTTTAGAAAATCTCCTTTGCTTTTTAGAGAAATAGAAAATCTTAAACTAAAGAATTCTGTGGAAATATTGCCTGGGGATAACGAATTTATTCTGCATTTTAATGAAATCACAAATGAGTTAATTTTAAAAGTAGTATACTATAAACTATGCTTCCTTCCTACATCTGTTCATAAACATAGAAGGATATATACCTAGGGGAAACTTCCTTCCTCTTACATGCAAGGAGGAAAAATTCTAACTAGGAATACAAATTTTTCCTCATTCCCTGTGGGTAAACATCACAGAAGGCAACCTAGTTAAGTTTCATTTCTGAGAAGCAGAGCTCCTCATGGGTGCTCGTTGTTAATCAGGTTTGGTGGAGACAGAAGCATGGCACTCTGGATCTGCAGAGTGTTCCAATTTGCATCGAACCAGTCAAGCAGAACTCCTGCCTAACAAACCATACAAACCATCATAACAAAAAAAAAAACCACAAAAAACAAACCCACAACAAAAAAAGACTGAGAAAAGTCTAATTTAGTAACAACTTGTTTTGCAGAAAGTTTCCCGGATTCTATAGCAAAGAGCACCTCTCATAAAAAGGCCAAAACAAATTTTGAGGACATGTTTAGTAATTCCATATAATCAAAATACTTACATATAATCTCCAGGTCTTCCAAATGGACATTTTTATACATTAGAGATGACACGTGCAGGCAGGTTCTAAGTGAATCCTTGTGTCATCATTGCCTGCTCCTGTCAATGCTGGATCCCCAATCTCTGTGCACTGCACTGGGTGTATAAGCACTTCTAAAACAGTGTTTCTCTGGTAAGTGACATAATCAGGCATCAGAGGTTACAGGTGACATCTCAGCTGTCACTGTGCAGCCACACAATGATTTACTGCAAAGGGTGGCTGCTCATTTTGTGTAAAACGAGTGGGATGTGGAGAGGGTAATCCCTGCTTGCCAAAATTTGGGTTCCAAACCCACATCTCCTCTGAGAGCAGTGACAGAGCATGTTTGGTGAACAGAAGAAATGTTTTGACCACTATTAGCTTTTTTTTTTTTTGTAACACTGTTATATTTTTATTTCACCTAAATAAACACAACAGTTCAGAGAAGTAGAACTCAGAGTGAAGACTGCAAATTTTCTGTTCAGGTTAAGCAGTCACACCTGAAACTCTGTCAGTGTGAATGGAACTAAAGGGATACTTAATAGACACTCAGGGTGCTACCTGTGCTTGAAATAGAAATACCCTCTGAAAAATGTTACATTTATTCTCATTGGTTTAAAACTGTTCCTTTGCTGTATTTTTAGGGTGTTTCCTGGCATTTTGGGCACTGCAGGTCAGCACAGCATGGACTTCATGGTCTAAATTACATAAAGATGGTGCTCCATGAACCTGGCCACAAATAAAATACACAGTGGGGTTTCCATTCCATGAGTACTTGTGTCATCCTTCAGTAGGGTAATCAGTGTGAGCAATCCTGAATAATTCTTGAATTCACTTTTGTTTCTGAAGTGCTAGAAGGAGTAAAACTGTCTGAGTGTAGAAGGAAGATTCAGAATCGAGTAGGAAGTTGGACATCAGTGCTTGCTGCATTGATTGTGGACATTTCTTTCCCCCAAATGTGTATATGGACTTTGTTGGCCCATGCACAGGTGCTGATACATCTTTCTTGTTGCCATAAGTAGCAGTAGAGAAATTAGAGATTTGCCATCTGAAGTGTTGATCTGCCACCCTCTCAGTACGATTGCCAGGTGTTTTACAAACATCACAGTGATACAGACTGTCCTTATCTCCTGTAAATTAATATTTTCTTAGCATCTCTTAATTTCTGTACTGAATCCGTTCGAAATGGTCGTGGTCACAGTATTTTAACAGCTTTTTTTCTTTTAATATGACACTTCTGTTTGAGGTGAAAGTTGTGCTGTCCTCCATCTCTAATTAATTGTGCCAGCAGCCATAACATTTTATTATGTGATTCATAAAGCTTTTATTTGGCATGAAATAGAAGTAAGTTAGCTTTGGGGTATGAGCTGCTCCAAGAGCAGAGCCTCGTATTTAATTCTCTTTAAAATCACCTTAGAAGATATTTAAAGATTCCTTTTAGTCTTGCTCAGGTGTTTCTAAGGACTGTGGTTGTTGTTCTCCTCAGAAGTCAGTAGGTGACAGCTCAAAGATCAGCCCTCCTAGTGATGCCCTCCTGCACACACCGAGCATCCCCAGCCCTGCTCTGTGGTTTGGCCAGTGGTGCCTGATCTCTGCCGCTGCTCTGTGGTGACAGGGCCTGCCAGAAGCCTCAGGATAAGATTCAGTTTAATCCCCACCCTAGCCTGTTGTCATTCACCTTCTCTCTCTGCTCAGCTTCAGGTACATTGATGTGTTGCAGCGACATCGTTCGAGGTCGAAATGCTTATCAAGGAGAATAAGCAGTAGAGGGAGAGTATCAGAACAGGCTCAATAGATCAGCTTTTCTCTTTAGCCTTTGTATTGGGTCTTGACTCAAACCACAGTGTCAGAAAGGTTAAACCTCCACCAGGGCATAAGGGAAAGGGAATGTTCCCATTACAGGGAGATAAAGAGCTTTAGTTGCAGTCTGCTTTCTCTCCAGTGGAAGCAGGGTCGTCATTAGTCATTCATTATTGCACAATACCTTCAATATTGGGTTTAATTATAATTCAGGTCATTATGTTTTGCAATAATTTCATATCTAAGATATCTATATCCAAAATTAGAATATATGTGGTGTAATAATTTCCTTAGTAGCAGCCTTTATCTCATCAGGAAGCCATATTAGATAAACAGGGTGAAGGCAGTTTGGTTCTACTGGTTGATTAGCAAAGGCTGGATCTATTTGGTTTAAATATACCACAAAACAAGATGAAGGGGAGGAAAAAAATCCAACTATGTTGTGATGGAATCATTTGGCATAGCTTCTTAAGTCTCTGCCTTCTACCTAACACCATATTGCAAAAGAAATATTCAATATTGAAAAAGAAAACCTGAGAGGGTTCAAAAAGTGGATGGTGTTAGATCGCTGTAGTTTCTGAAACAGACAAAAGTGGAATAAAAAAGCAGCTTTTTAACACTCAGACATTGAGACCTTAGCTGTGGTTCATGGCAGGGCAGCACAAACCAACCTGGGCCTCTGGGTGTGGGATTTTAAGAACTCCTCTATCCTGTCCATGCTCTTCCGTAGCAACCAAAAGGAAAGATTCATCTTTGGCTCTTTAATATTGACACCTACATCCAAAAAGTGATTTCATTGGAGAATAGTTACTATTCACCCCATGGCTATTACATGAATATTTAACATCAGATCAAAATGCCATAACCATGTTCTTACTTCTGATTCAAAACACACTATCAGGAGTGATTTGCTGTTCGTATCAGAGAGCCTCTGGGCGACAACTGCCTCTCAGAAACCAGCCTTCCTAAAGAGGCATTCAAATGTTGTCTGATCTGCAAATACAGAATTCTCCAGGGCTTTCTATATAATAACAGCAGATAGTAAGTGCAGTTTTGTCTTCCCAGTGGAGTCTTTGGGAAATTCTGTGCTTGAAGTCAGGTTTTTTTCGTGTTTTGTAACTTACTGATGTAATTTTTCAAAGCAAATTCTTTAGACCATTTTTATTTTTAAGATCTATTGATTTGCCAAGAAACAAGTTCAAACAAAAAAAAAAAAAAAAAAAAAAAAAAGAAAGAAAATCCAAACAAATGGTCCAAAGTATTAAAAACTGCATGGGGATGGAAGAAAATGTCTTGTAAATGTACTTTGAATTATAGCAATTTTGAGCCAAGCATAATCCATTTTATGTATATAGAGTTTATTTCTGATTCTTTTCCTAGAAAATCCTGTGAAAACCCCCAAACCTACAGACTTCTCAAAGATCTTTGTCTTTCAGCAGGTTCTAAAAGGTCAAAACTGTCACTGACATTTTTGGGGTATCATTCAAAACTGTGAGCTGGATCTTAGGACCATGGAATGGTTTGGGAGGAACCTTGCAGATGTTTTAGTTCCACCCCCTGCCGTGGGCAGGGACACCTCCCACCAGCCTGGGTTGCTCAGAGCCTCATCCAACCTGGCCATGCTGTGCCTGTTTTCCTCTCCTCTGTGTGTCTTCTCTTAGAGCTTGCTACTTATTGGGGGGATTAGGACTAATAGGGTAACATCACCTCAGTGTCAGTGTCTTTGGAGTAGGACAGCACATCCTCCTTTTGTGTCCAGACTAATTATCACTCTAACACAGACATGCATACACAGTAGAGTGAATCCCACAAGTGGCCTATCTATTTCTCTTCAGGTTTTGCAGAGCCAAGAGGCTGAGTGACAAACACATTTAGCTGCTAAATGTTTAACCATATTCCAGTGAGGATTGCATTGGGGACTGCACTGTAGAAATTGAGGAAAATTGCAGCATTTGCTATCAGCACAGAGTAACTCATACTTTACTTTCTTCCGTGCACTTCCCTATCTGTAGAGCTCTGAATATAGCAAAGCTATTAACTCCTGGGAGAGGAGTTTATCACACTGAACAGGAAGAAGTGTATTTTACATGCATGGCAATGATTTAAGTATTTTGTAGGCAATTTACTTGCTTTTAAGCAAAACTGGTGGTAATGCAGGTTGCAGTTTCTCGATGTGTGTGGGCTGAGACATCTGAGTGCTTTGCTGGATGGGGTCAGTGGCCTGTGCTGAGCACAGAAAGACTTGGACACTTCCTTAAGTGTAAGCACACAGTTCTGGGCTGATTTGCCCTAAATACATCCCTAAATATAATAGTAGGGAAAGATTGCTGGGGTAATGACTGGTAAATGGTGCCTTTCCCAAGGGGATAATGCCCTTTGTAAGGTCTGAAAATGCATCTCTGTTAAGATCTGTGGGTTTTTGCTTCTTACAGGATGCTCACCTCTGCCTCTGACTTGAGCAGACCTTGTGCATATAGAGGCCATGTGCATACACAGAGAAAAATAAGGGAGAAAGTTCTCTCAAGAGATACTGTAGACTGTTAAATGAACAAAAAATTACTGCTCAGGTTTGTGGTCTGTATAGAGGAATATAAAAAGGGAAAAAAAAAAAGTGATTCCATGATACATAGTTGTATTTCTTATACCAAAGTGTGGTTTTTTTTTATTTCACAGTGATTATTTACAAGGTATAACCAGAAAAGTGACCACTCCTTTGTTATATCCCCAGAAGAAAATTAGTATGATTGGATATTCCTGTTAGAAGGAAGGTCCTATTTCTCTGGGAACATCACTGAAATATTGGCTGAGAGTTTGCTGCATCCCTGTCCATATTTAAGAGGCATTTGGACTATTTCCTTAATATTAGGAATATTATTTAACTTTTGGTCATCCCTGAAGTGGTCAGGCAGTTGAATTTGATGCTCATTGTAGACTCCTTCCAGCTTTGGACTTGACTCTCTTTTATTCTGTTTTTTCTATTTTGACACTTAAAACTCGGCCTAGAAAGAAACAAGAAGATCAAAGATATGCAAATCGTTTTAATGAAATGTTGGAGAACATTTACAAAGCCTTCAGTTCAGGTTGGGAATTGGATTTGGTCAAAGGCTCTCACTGAATAATGTTTTCATACTATTATTTGCTTATTTCTAAAAAGAAAGTTTCTAACCACCAAGGGAGTGAGGTTTGTGAACTGCCTTAAATAGAAACAAAATTTAAAAAAAAAAAACCAACTAATTCTAAGTAATAATTAAATTATCTGTAATTAATGTTTTAGTAAGAACACATATTTCTCACTGATAATTGGAAATAATATTATTTTCTAATTGTACCTAGTAAAATAATTTTGCTATAATATCCTTTAGTTTTCAAAATGCAACTTGATTACTTCCTCTGGAGTAAACAAAAAGAGGAAGAAACATCATCTTTCTTGATTTATTTTGATTTTAAAAAGCCAACCCATTTGCATTTATATTCATGTACATCTGGGTCCACTTTTAAGCAAAGCAACTTAAAGTAGTCCTCCATAGATATGTTAGGATATGTTTTAATACTGTATTTACTTTCAAGTCTGCCTAAAATTTAATGTTGGGCTACACACATGGAAATCTCAAAGTATAATATCATTACAGCAGTTTGTGAAGGTTGACTGGAAGATTTCTGTGGTCGTCTGAAGTATGATCAGCCCAAATAATATTCTCAGCAGTACTGGGATTGTATGTGAATCCACACTGGTGCTGGCACTGGCACAGTGGGACACTGAGGGGTGTGCAGGTCAAAATTATTTGTTGATATATATACATTTTACTACTAAAAAAATAAATACAGAGTTAAAATTTTCGTGAAATACGAACTTGAGAGACAGATAAAAAACATCCATTTCGATGTAGAGAAGCATTATTTGTATATTGGATCTGAGGGAAAAAGACACCAAAAATTCTAACAGCAAATAAATTCCTTTTTCTAGGCAGATTTGAAAGAACAAATGAGAGGATGCTGGCTTGCAATAGAGCACATCCTGAGGCAGACCCTGTCACCCCTGTGTTATGCCTACAATTGCCCTTGCTTTTGCAGCTTCTGCTCTTATTTTTCAGCAATTTCTGCCTCAACAGCAATTTCCTTCAGTGCAGGCCAGCCAGGGGTGCTCAGGTGCTCAGGGATAGCAGGAGCATTTCATAATCCTTGTGTATTCTATGGATTTGTGCTTTTATTTCACCTGACAGGAAGAAGCACAGAAGATAAAACAGGCAGGATTAGGCTTTGATTTGAGCTTTTTTTCATTTTAAGTGTCCTGAGACACTAACATTGTTCAGGCTGTGATATTCAGATTTCCAGCACTTTTATTTCAAGTGTCATTGTTTATCATTATGATAAAAAGACATTGCCACTGAGAGAGAGTCAGCTGTGCACATTGTCAGACCCTCCTTTGGAGTGGATATTTTCAAACACAAGGTCCTGTTGAATTTGGAGTGCAGGGAGGTTGATTGATGCTGTAGTTGATTTAAAGCTGATTTCTGTTAGAACTGTCATTGGAAGAGCAGAGGTGATAACACAGCTTTCCTGATTAGCTCTGCATATGGTTTGCTGATAAGGAAGTTGGAGAGGAAATATTATATGTAAAAAGACCTTCAGGATGGAAGGAAAAGAAGAGGGAAGGAAGGTGAAAGCTCTGATAGTGTTAACATTTCTGCTGGATCCAAACCAGCACAGTCCTGGGATCCACAGGGCCAAAAGTATGTATACAATTTAAAGAGTTGTAATCCAGAACAAAGCAACACTTATTTAACAACAACAACAACAACAACAACAACAAAAATGTAAGAACCACAACACAGTGGTAAATTATTCTAAGACTTGGATATTCCTCAAAATATTGTGATAAAATCTTTAAGTGTGTCTGTCCAGTTCACCTTCTGCAGTCAGTTTAGCACAGCTGAACTGATATTCTGACATACAGAATTTTATCTATATATTTATTTATATCTATGGAGTTCTGAGCCACCTGGTCTAGTGGAAAATGTCCTGTCCATGGCAGTGAGCTTGGAACTAGATGATCTTTAAGGTCCTTTCCAAACTAAACCTATATATGTATATATATGTGTATATATATATATATATGTATATGTATATTTGAATGTGATCTTTCATTTGAAAAGGCATATTATTTGAGAATTTGCTTTCTCAAAAAGCAGAGTATCAAATACAAGATTATTTTTGTATCTCTTTAGGTGCCTGAAAATTGCACTTTCCTCAATTTTTTTCATTCTCATAGCTTTGGAAATTTTTCAAGTTCACTCCCACCTTGAGAACAGTTTGAAAATTACTTACCAGTCTGCTCCTGAAATGTTTCTGGTACCCAAAATGGGAAAATACAGTAAAATTAACCTGTACTTTTACAAATCTGAACCTGATTCATCACACTATGAATGAAGTTCAAAAACCTTAATATGTATCAATTAATGCACTGTCACTTTTTAACGTTATGATCAGTATGAAGACAATGAATAACCCTGATAGGATTTGTGCCTTTGTTCACATATCTGTGTTAAAAGTTGGGATTTTGGTTGTGGCACCTCTCTCTGAAGTGCAGCATATGTGGGGCCAGCAGGAGCTGTTCTGCCTCCAGGGCTTTGATTCTTTATAGGTCTGCAAGCACTTTGGAACCCATGTATAGAAACACATGAGGTAAGCAAATGTTATTTATAGCATTTAATGCCTGTGAGGGATATTTTTTTCCTTTTTTTTTTTTTTTTTTTGGTGATGGTGATACCTCTTAGAATCATCTCATACTATAAAAACAAAAGAACAAGCAATGATTAAGTCTTTTATATCCAAATGTAGGTAATGATCCATTAACGCCTGGTGTCAAAGCTATTTGCATCATTCAGCACCCTTCTGATATGGGGGAAATAAATACAATTCCAGCCTTTAAAAAAAAAAATCCAAAACACAAAAACAACAAAACCCTGAAAACAAAAAAACCCCCACAACTTTAAAAGTTAAAATTGTTTCACTTTTGGTTTTGGCACTTGGATGTCAGAGTGTCAAGAGCAACAGTGAATCACAATTAACTGTAACAGTGATATGAGAAAAGCTGTTGCAAGCATAGTACACAGTATTAACAAACAATTAAATCAGTCTCCTTTTTTTCAGCATTTTTCTACCCATATGCTTATCTTTAGAATACTTGTGACTGGAAAAGGTACCTGCATCTTCTGTTTTATCCATATGGTCCCATAGTAACAGATGCCTGAAATGGCTTAGGAAAGGTGTGACTCATGCTATCTGCTGGATTTTTCCTGGCATTTTTTCCCTTGATTTGTCAAAATATTGCACAAAAGAATGTTCATTTATAGGATTACAGACCAAAACCTACATTTAGAAATGCTGTCATAAATGCCTGCATGCAGTCTGGCTGTCTTTCCTGCCAAGGACTGTTAATGCTTAAATTAGCCACCTGATGGTCTGGTGCCTTGTTGTTCACAAATGTCAACTGCTCGTGAAAGAAATAACAGTTTTTTTCCATCAATTCACAGAGTAACATTCTGAGTGAGCTCATAAACCCTGCTAATTGCTGGCAGAAATTTGCATGTACTTCTCCTTTGGATTGTTCAGTGCTCCATTGTAGGTGGCATGGCAGCACATGGAGCTGCCACCAAGCCTGCAAGTGGGACTCTCCAAACTTTGCCTCTTGGAAAGAAAGGGTGGCTGAGACAAGGGAGAGAAAAAAAAAACCCAACCTGATCTGAGTCTGCTCCTGGTTGTAATCATATGTAATTATTAGGCAAGGAATTTAAAATAGAGCCTTTTCCTCTATACAGAGCTTATTCAGATAAAAGGCAAATTAATTTTCTATGTTTTTCTGCCACTGAAGTGTCACTGTTTACCATGATTTGAATTTTTTTGGTGTTCTCCATCTACTCTTTGCCCTCTTCCCTCCAGCTCTGAATTCTGAAAAATACAGAACCTTTATCAAAGTCCACGCTGGTTTTAAATATGCATCTTTAAATAAAAATAAAAAAAAAGTGTTTCAGATTTGAGAAGCATTATTTAAGAAATTTAATCTTCTAAAAACCTTTTTCCTTCAGTTATCAAAACCACCCAAAGTCAAGCTGTGACATGTTTCCTATAATGCAATCTAATTTCTGGAATTGTGTTACCAAAAGAGCCATTTAATTTGTACTTTTCAGCAATTTTCAACTAATTCTATATTGTAGTTTCTGGAACTATTCCTTAGAATACATTTTACTTCAGATATAAAACTACCCCCTGAAGCTCAGGCATCCTTCATCTGATGAAAATGTGATTTTTAGAGCTGTCTGCCACAGTGTTCTGAGAACTAATGAATCAGTTTGGGTAGCTGCAAATACCTGGAATTCCCGTAGCTCAGTAGCAGTTTATTTGACAGTAGGCAAATGGAAATATTTTTGAAGAAATAGAGGCTTTAATGGAAAGACTGAGGAAAGAGAAAGCACCTGAGAGAATATTGTCACTGTTGATGTGTTTGTATCAGGCACAAAGATAAGGTTTGCCTCTGAGGATCTCCAGCAGCAGAGCCTTCAGAGATGTTCTATAAATCTAAACTGGTTAGGCTAGTCAGGATATTCAAAATAAGAATGTTCTTAATATTGGATGGTTTCATAAACCCAAATTTTGAATTATTCAGGATATGGTGAGAATGTATGTGTAAAAAGGAGGCAGCTGACTGACATCATTGGTTCAGTGGGAAGTGTCCTTGCCAGTGGCAAGGGGGTTGGTATGAGATGATCTTTAAGGTTCTTTCCCACCCAAACCATTCCATGGTTCAATACAGGTTGTGACTTTGATCAAGTGCTTGAGTGGGCAGGGTCACCTTGGAGACAGGAAATGGCAATAATCCTTGGAGGCTTGTCTTGTTTGCAGTAGAAATGTATCTCTCAAAGGAAACGTATTTCTTATCACAAGGGAGGTAAAAGAGAAATTTTTCTTACAGTCTACCCTCTTAAAATATTTATGTTTCCAAAATCCACAGCAAATAAGAAAAGTAATCTTTCAACTTCTTCCCCTCAGAGCACCATCCCGAGGTTTGGTTCTGTCCTGCTCTATTTAGAAGGAGACCAGCTCACCAGAAAAGGGAAAGCTACCCAAGTGTGGCTCTTTCCAAAGTGTGTGAGGCACCTGGGACAGGCTCTGAGGGTTGTTGCATTACAAGGATATTTGTTGTTGCTGACTGGCAGTGAAGGAGCATTTAAAGTAATTTTTTTAATTACCCAAATGGAATTTGACCAAGACAGGACATGGTTTTTAGAAAGGAGCGAGGATTGATCAGGTAAAGACTGCAATTAACTGTTCTGCATGTTACCTGCAGGTGGGATAGTGAAGAATCTCTCTTCCAGAAGGGGAGTGTAGGTGAGCCAGCATTCAAAAATGAAGATGAGGGCACAAAGAGATCTGATATTCACAGCAGGAACTTCAAACCTTGTGTCTGTCTCACAGTACTTGCTTTTAATAGCTTGTGCTCCGAAAATGAGCTTAAAGCTCGTTATGCTGGTTAAAACCAGGCAATGATGAGCCCACAAGTAACTGTGTTCTTTGGACCATGATGGAATACAGCAGTGTCCTTACTAGCTCAAGAAAACATTCAAATTTGGGTTTTATGAGCACAGTAGGGTAGCAAGGATTGGCAACATGAACTATCCAGCTGGTAGGAGCAGGGTACAGAATGGCCCTACCAGAACATGACCAGCCTGAGAGCTTTGCAGCATATCTAATATCTAAGCTGTGTTTGAGCTTTTTGTCTTAAGCCATATTGATTCCCAAGCTCGTTAAAGTTGTAACTGATGATAATTAGCAGAAAGCTTCTATGCTATTGTTGTAGTAATGGAGTAGTTTCTTTTTAAAGGCTATAAGACTTTGTATATATATTCTATACAGAATTAGGATAAGTAGGCTTGAGTAAATTTAGCTACACCAATGTTTGTGAGAAAATGTTTATACCTTTTTTGGCTTTATGTGAATTTGGGAAGAGATTCCCAAGACTTTCTGGAATAAGTAGTTTTTGGTTTGTTTGTTTTTTTGTTTTTTTTTTTTTTTCTTCTTTCTCTCCATTTTCCTGGATTTATTTTTGACTAAAGATGAGTTGACGAGAAGACTTTTTCTGTTTCATTTTTTTGTTGGGATGTTTGCTTTTATGTAACTCAGCCCTACTTTCTACACCTCTAATTATGTATAATTTAAAAATTGTATTAGAGTGGTGTGGTCTAGACACTGCTTCACTGTTACTTTGGTTTGAAGGAAGGATGGAAAAGTATCTTGAAGTTTCTTGAAAAATTGGTAAATGTTTTCTATGGCTTTGTATAATTAAAAATATCCAATCATCCTTCATTTGGCTTGAGAAAATCCTTCTTTCTTCCCTGTGGGGGTGGTGGGACACCAGCACAGGTTCCCAGAGAAGCTGTGGCTGCCCCATCCCTGGAAGTGTCCAAGGACAGTGGAAGGTGTCCCTGCCCATGGCAGGGGGGTAGAAAAAGATGATTTTTAAGGTCCTTTCCAACCCAAATCCTTCTGGGATTCTCTACAGGTCGTGACTTCTACTTTCTTTAGATGAGCAAAGCTCTCTGTGAGAAACCAGCCATTTCATTATCCATGAAGAATTAATAGAAAAAACCCAAACTGTTAAATAGAGTGTTTCCATGGAGAATCTTTTGTTGTGATCTTTAGTTGTGCATTATTTATGTCTATTTGCTAATGTGGTGAATGAAATGGAAAAACATTTAGCATTTTCCCACTGCACTGAGCACAGTCATGTAGAAGAAGATTCACACATTGGAATTACTCCTGTGCCACTTACTCACTTTAATGCAAACAGCTCCTTGTAATCTTTGTATTGTGTTGATGAAAGGGTTTGGAAACAATACAAAATTTTCCTTTTTGGTAGACCACAGGGCATTTCTTAAAAAAAAATGAGCTCTCTTACTTTGGGAGACATGTCAGGGAGACTTCCACATCACCTCATGTTTCTTTCACATTTTCTGAGGCAGAGTTGGGAAACAAGTTTCAAAGATGCTGTGTTCTTTGTGCCTGGGCAGAATGTTATTTGATGTGGTTTGGAGTTGTTATACACTTATGCTGCTCTTTTCAATGAATAAAAGAAATAATGAAATATTTAGGCACAGATTAGCCTAAGAACATGGTTACTTTCCATGGGGAAGTAGAAAGGCAGTGAACAGAAACTGCTCCTCTGGGTACTGTGTACTTTGGTTTTCTAGTATTGCTTCAAATGCTTTGTAAAGAGAAAAAGGAAATCTGCTGGGCACTATAGAATTGAATGCCATAGGCAAAATATTCCATATTTTGAAAAATTGGCTGATAAAGAACTATTGAAATTATGTTACCGATAGGAACATTGTAGGGAAAACCAATTAAAGAATTTGCACTGAGTCAAAATATTGTATAGTTTGTGGAAGACAGTTTATTTCTCAGGAATTAGTATCCTTGGGGGAGGGGGGAAGGCGTATGAATACAATTACACCAGTGTTCTCTCCAATGTTTTTGACCAGAGTATGAACTTTTACAAGACCTAAATCTTTTATTAGCTCCCAGCTGTATCACTGCTGTCTTCACTTCAGTCAGTTTATATGAGCTCCTCATTTTTGTCTTTGATAGTGCCAAAACTTTTCATCTTGACATCTGCAACATTTCATTTTTGCTTAATAATTTTGATTATTTTATCAAAATGAATAAACTATGCTACATCTATACTGTAAAAACCATCTATTTTTCAAGACAGCACATGGGTGCTTATTCTACAGTCCAATAACCAGAAGCAGAAGGAAAATGAAATGCCATTTCATTCATTTCACAACTTCCAATACTCTTCATGTTCTATAAGGGTATATTTTTTATTTCAGTGTGGTTTTAATTTTAAATATATAAATATCTGTGTGATTGTGCATGAAAAAAAAATACATATGAATGTAGGTATGCAAATGTAGTTTAAAAAATTTTATGAGAAATTTCCTTCTGGGTGTTCTTAATCAACACCTTAGACTTACTGGTTTGAATCAATAATTTCTACCTATATAGTCCAAAGAAAATGTGATGGCAGAAACAGATGGAGCTGCACAATTCCTGACAGCAGAACCGTGGGGAACCCTCCAGGGAGGTGTGAAACAGGGACTAAAGTCTCCTCAGCTGGAGGAGGATATGGAACAGGATCTCCCATGGGGAATGTTCTGTCAGCAGGGTAGGCAGCAGTAGGCAAAGGGGCACCTTTTTTTTGCCTTTTTCCTGAAATAATCAGAGCTCATCTACACAATGAGCCTGACAGGTGAAAGGGTGAATGTCAACTTGCCCTGATGGATCTTGACTGTAAACTTGAACATTTTTGGACCTCATTTTTTGCCCATAAGCTCCAGGATGTTGGATGTAAGCTCTTAAAGTTTTTATCTTTAGATGCCCAAGGCTTCTTCAAAAGATATTCTACAGTTTTATACCAAAACTATCAAATTAAACTTACTTCAGCAATGACATTTTTCTTGTTTGTTGTGTAAAACTATTCTTAGTAATAATTAAAATAATTAATCTTGGGCAGATACAGATACCAGACAGAAGAATAACGTTGTGCTGATATTTCAAAAGAGTCACTGCTGCTCCTGGTGATTGCTGGCCTGTTAGCCTGCTATTGATCCAGAGCAAAATAATACAGTGGTTAATGCAAGGCTTGCTTAATAAAAATGTAAGGAATGTAATGTAATTAATGCCTAACAGCATTGGCTGAGGGGAAATAGATCCTACCAAGCTACCTTGATATTGGTTTTGATGAGATTACAAGTTAATTGATAAAACAAAGATATTGACATTAGTCACATGCCTTGGAAAAAAATATCTGTAGCATGAGATACCTCAAGAACAGCAGCAAAACAGCACAGTGCTGCAGATTAACAATAACCAAATGGTGTATTTTAAAGCAGTGTTGGTTTAAACAATATTCAGAGATTTTTTTAGCCTTAATTACAGAGCTGACTGAGGAGTCTCACTGCAGTGAACCTCTCACTGAAGGATTATCACCAGTCTGGTGGTCGTGGTGTGTTTATTTGTGAGGTCAGTTGAGCCACTGTCCACCAAAACATTCCAAAACTGGGGACCCTGGTGCTTTGCTCAGTGAGGACATCAAAACTTTCAGCAGAAATTTCCACACATTCAAATATGTGTAAATATGCAACTCTTGTCACATTTCTGTCTTAATAGCAAAGAAGTGGGAATTTCTAGCTAAAGACATGTTTTAAAATTCCATGCATAAACAGAAAGGTGAGTAAATTTTGGTGGTTCTAGTGCTGCATGTAAGGTTGGGAAAATCTTTATCACACTAAGGAATCACCAGCTGTCAAGATAAAGCAATATATACCTTACTGGTTTAGATATTATTTGAGAAGCCTCAAGACAGGAATGACAGTGAGTGGATTTTTGGAGGGTGAGAAAGAAAGGAAGATAGACAGAACAAGCCCCATAGCCAAGTTAAGCAAGACAAATTCCCAATTTTATTTTTAGTAAGATAAAGAAGTCGTAGAGAACAGAGCAATATGCTATAAATGAAGAGTGCTGACAAAGCATATGTTGTTAAAATCTGAGGAAGGATAATGAAATAGGACAGAGAAGGCTGAAATTGTGTCGGCATTCCATAATGCAAATGAAAAGAAGCCATTACAGTTGGTCTTTCTTGAGGAAGTGGTCTACATATATTTGTTTGTTAAATCAAAAAAGAAATTAAATGCTTCAGTAAAAAAGAATTCTGAATTTTCTATTTTTTTTTTTTTTAAGTATCCTGGTAAAACTACATTGAGAGTACTAGAAGAGATGAAATGGAGTTTTATTCTCAGTTTTGTTTTTAATTATTACTATTGTCTTGAGTTCACTTTTGGTGCAGAATTTAAAGAGGTTCTTTTTGGTAAGGAAAAAACTGATCATGTAGGGAGGAATGGAGGAATTGGCATTAGGAAAGTAAGGGCTAATTTTAATATAGAGTTGGCTTAGAATTTCTATGCCAAATTAATTTTTGTTTTAAGGGCTAAATTTACTAAGATATGTCTCTGAAAGGATCCTAGACAATAGTCTAAGTCTATATTCTCAGCTCACCTAAAATTGCTTTTCTTCTCTGCTGCTACCATTGTGAGCTCATAAAAATGAGCAGAGTTCCCTCTGTGTTCATATGGGTAAGTAATAAGAGGTGTAAATCAGTGCTCAGGTGTGTGCCCCTGTGTGCAGAGCTCATCCTCAAGGCAGTCATGCTATTGTTATATATTTTTTTAATTGCCTTATTGTTTAGTGTGCGTTTCTCAATCTCCAGGGTAGTCAAGATAATAAAACAAGAACATGAGTTAACCCCAGACTAAAATTTCTGATGAACCTGAAGCAAACATTGGTTCAATGTTCCTAAATACCCATGTGCTTTACACAGGGACAGTACATTTTGTTTTTTCAGAACTCTGTCCTTTGGTTCATGACCTGGTTTTGGAGTGAGGGGGAAATTGTTGAATATAATCTAAGGCAAGTTATCATTTGTGCTATGCTAAAAATATGAGGAATGCTTTCAATCTTTCATTGGAAGCAGATTTCTGAATTTCCAGATCTTCTCTCTTAATAGGAGATTCTTTTGAACACCAGAAACACGAAGGGCCTCCTCATAAATGAGCCTCAGACTCAATTAACTGCATCTCCAACTGGCAGTGAACAAATATTGCATTGGAAGCAAAAGCATTTTTCAATTTTTGGACGTTTTTCCTTAAAGTGATGTTAAAAAGTCTGGTGTAATTCACCATCAGCATGACTTAAACAGGAACACGCACTCATCCTGCCTGGGCCTGGGATCCCTGCAGGCCCCTGACCCAGACTGGCTAGCTGAACAAAAGGAAGCCTTAATTAAATGATTACATAAATTCCCTTTGGAGAAGCTGAATAAAATTCATTACATGTAGGATTTCCAGCTCTGAGCAGATGCGAAAGGAAATCTGGAAGCCTCGTGAAGCAGCAGAGAAATCCCAAATCTAAGCTATTGAAAAATGATGGGTTGGGAGATGATTATTTTTGAAAGAATTGCCTCCCCTTTTGAGGCACTCTTGTTTTTTCTCAACCTCACTCGTGTCTGGGAGGTTTGTTTGGAGTTGATTAAATACTTTGTGCTCATGACTGACAGTGTGGTTGGTGCCAAAGAGGGGAGATGTAGGTTTGCTGCACATTGTACAAACTTGTCAGAAGGCAAGCAGGGAAACATCTGTTTCTCTGACATGACGAGGTGCTGGTGAACAGCAAATATTACATGTAGAGCTTGTTGGCTTTGTACAGCCAGAATATTTTTGCAGGGATCTGTCAGTTTGATGTTTTGGGTGAAGAGGGGAAGGGGAAGAAGGACTTCCCAAAATACTGTGTAAGAACTGTGCTGAAATCATCTAAAATTAGTGTGTTTGAATGTTCTGAACATGGAGAGCAGAACCTTGGGCAGGGGCTGTGATGGGCTTTACACTCCTCTCAAATTCCATCCTAAATACCAATGTTGAAAGTAGGGAGTGCAAGTATAACTTTGAAAATAATGTTTCAACATGCCAATGTTGAGTAACCATTCAAGGCACTTAATTTTTCTCAATTTAGACCAACCATAGGTCCTGAGATGCTACAAGGTGAAGTATTGGCACAGCCTTGCAAGGGTTTAGTTGCCTGCCTGTGTGAGTGGTTTTTGTCTAACAATAACTATTAAATAATGGGTTTAGGAGGTTGTTGTTAACTCTGGTATCCCATGGCTTGTCATGATGGAAGAGTCATTTCTCCAATTTCAAGATGGAACTCTAGTGCTCAAACTTTTAAGGGCTGAGTCTGCATTGCTTCCCACAAAAACATTCCAGAGATGTCATGCATGGGGAGCGCCAGTGTTACATCACATTTAACTGCCTAACAGCTGGGGTGTTACAAGATCTGGTCTGTTAATAATGCTGAAATTGCAACACCTGACATGGTTCTTTAACAACAGCACATTCTCTTGGTTCTCCTGTGCCTTCCTAATGCCATCACACAGGAAGCAGAATTGCTCACTGACCAATTCAATTATTTTTCTGTAGCTGGACATGTTGCTAATGGTAATCCATTAGGATCTGCTTGTACTGCTGGCAGGTCTTTATTTATCCATGGGACTGAAAGCATATTAAATCTCCCTGGAAAAAGATCTTTCTAGAGAGAAGTGAATAGTCCTCTGAAAAGATGCAGAAAACTCCCGCTTTTTTCTCTTTTGTAAAGACTTTTTAATGGAAATAAGATGTTATGGAAGTATTGGCTCTTGTTTTATGCTGAATCATGATGATGATGATGATAAAAATAGATTGAATCAGACTATTTGCTGTTCCTCCAGCAGCAGTTTCTGTTTCCTTCATTGCTGTCACTTATAATCTACCATGTGCAGAGTGAGCTGTGCTGGGAGTTGATCTGTCTGCAGACTGTGCTTTCCATCAGTGGGGATAACTCTGGGTGTTGGGATCTGCTGCAGACTGTGCTTTTCCATCAGTGGGAAAACTCTGGGTGTTGGGATCTGCCTGCAGGCTGTGCTTTCCATCAGTGGGGATAACTCTGGGTGTTGGGAGCTGATCTGCCTGCAGGCTGTGCTCTTCCATCAGTGGGGATAACTCTGGGTGTTGGGATCTGTCTGCAGGCTGTGCTTTCCATCAGTGGGGATAACTCTGGGTGTTGGGATCTGCCTGCAGACTGTGCTTTCCATCAGTAAGGATAATTCTGGCATGCTCCAGGTTTCTGTGCTGTCTTAGATCCTGTGAGTGCCAGTGTTGGCACAGAGGAGGAGGACAGCCAAGCCTGGGGTACAGAGGGAGAGCAGGAGCAGGTATTTCAAACTGCAGTCTCAGTGTATTTTCTGCATGCCTTGAATGGCAGCAATTTAGCAATTTGCTGGGTAAGTTGTGGTTTTAGAGAAAAATACTGGATACTGCTGTCCAGTGACTCAGACAGAATCTCTGCCTGTTTATTTCAGTCCTTGACCTTTGCCATGGAGTTGTTTTTCACTTTCTGCAGTACAGCAAATTTCCAACCAATTTTCAGCTCTGGGTTAGCTAATAGTTCTGTGTGAGGAGGTTCACACTGGTTTAAATGCTGTCTCACTGTTTAAATAACTTTTTTTTTTTGAAAGCTGTGAGAATGCAACTGCAAAAAAAAACCAAAAAACCCCAAAAAACAACCGACAAATTGAAAAATAAGGGGAAAAAACTGTGTGATATTTGAAAATAACTTTGTGATGAACTCTTATAATGAGCTATTCCAACTAGGTAACTCTTATCCAATAATAAATAAAATAGTAGCTAAATCAGAGTTTAATTGGATCAGGTATGCGTTAACAATAAATAAGCTTAAGGATTCAGAAGCATAAAAACTTCTAAGATGGAGAATCCAAGAGCCCAACCAATTCAATAAAGTATTTTGGAAAGTTGCCAGTATGGAAACATAAAGCATCCAGGGCACAGGGACACTTATCCAATCTTGAGATACTTCACAGGATTTGCCTGATGAGTTAAGGACAAAGGGAAAACACTTCTGAGCTGGGGTTTGTGTCTGCACCATCGGAATGGGTTGGCAATGACAGACCTTGCCCTGACCTGCTTTTGAACACATTGACTTCCATCAAATCCTACAACAGTATTGTGAAACTATGATTTCAAATGGTAGTTTTGCAAGATTCTGTTTAAATTCATCCTCTTTTGTTTCTGTGAAACATGTGAAATAATATTTATTGAATGCCATTGTATGATTCATTGTTTTGTATAGTCTCGTTTTGTTCTTGTTTCTTTATTGTTCTGAAAAATTTTGCTCTACTTGTGGATTTTTTTTCCCTTTTCATTATACTTTTTTTTCCTATTTAGAAACTTCTGTAAAGTGCATCTTTTTAGTTATTTATTTATTTCCTTTTTCCATAGTTCTGCCTTAAGGCTTGCTTGAGGTAAGATGCCTGGGATTGCATGGAAAATTGCAGCCATGCATCATGAATTTACACAATGGCATAATGATGGTTTTGAGATATTCTTAATAGTTTTGTATTTACCTTTTTGAGAGCTACTGAGCATTAAGCTGACACTTTTAAGGAGCTGACAGGACACCAGGTGTCTCGTGTGAGTGGCAATGTCTTACCTAGCATTTATGGTTGCTCTAGGTAGGTTATTTTTACTTCTGTGCTGCCATCAAGGTGGATCTGCCATTTTATCACCAGTCTGTGTTTTCTGTGCCTTTTCCATCAAACTTATGTACAAACCTTCCAACTTGCCACATGATTTACCTAAATGTTGAATATTGGTGGCTCTGAGCCCTGGTCCTTGAAATAACCTACATCTATTAAAGGGGGGGGGAAAATAATAATTCTGACATATCCTTTTAATCTTTTAGAGACTCTTTAATTCACAAGATGACCTTCTCTCTTAGCTCATGGTGGTACAGTTATTTTAAGATATTTAGGTGAGGGACACTAGTATAAAAGGTTATCATGTAGATATAACTTATATTCATTATTCTTTTCCAGAAGCTTCTCACCTTCTTAATAGGCTTGTATAAACTTGAGAGACACTTTATTTCTATTTTAATTCTGTGTCTATTTTAGCTTTCTCTGTGTATCTTAATAATTATCTTATCATGCGTTTGCTAGATCTTTTTTTGATACCATTTCCACTTGTTTCCTAAGATTGGAAGTCTCATTTTGTCTCTATACCACTATCTGTTTTATGTAAATACTAATAACCCACTATTTTAGAGGCTGTAATACTGCCTCTACTACTAAGGGATGTGAGCATGATCTGTCACATGTCCTCAAAAAGAAATGGAGAGAAATACTTTAATTTTTGTAGTGCATTACACTGATTTTACTTTGGGGGATGTTTGGAATGTGGTTATTTGTTTACATGAAGAGTAAAAAAAAAAAAAAGCTCCCTTAGCAATTTTTTTTAATCTGGATTTTTACTAAGATCACATTATGAAAATGACTTGCCTCTGAAGAATTGTTCTATATAAATTTAGCCTTCATTATTAAATTTAGAATATAGTGAAACAGAATTTTAACTCATTTAGAAACTCTCAATCCATCTCTAAATGAAGTTTTCCATAATCAACTTATGTGGGGGGAAAGAAAATTGAGAAAATTCAATATTTAACAGTTAAAATGCGACATTGTGCAGACCCCAAGACACTAGGAAGAATAAAGTCCTGCTAGGCTTTCCTTTAAGGAACATTACCCATTGCTGTCTAGAAGCCAATATTCAAATCTCATTTTCACCAGTGGAGTAGCACTGTCTTTTGAATAGCAAAATTTTATGTTTTCTTAGGAAACTTACTCAGTTTAAGCTAAAAAAAAAAAAAAAAAGATGTTTTCACACATTGTTTTTCTCAAATTAATTCCCAGCAGTGAGAAATTCCAAATGAGTGTCAAATAATGATTCTCTGTTGCTGAAATATGTTCTAACCCTGCAACTCTCACAACACAAAGCATGAACGATGTTATGTAGTGCCAGTGTGTTTTGCTGAGTACTTCCTGGGCAGGTGTGAGAATTAATAACCTAAACCTCTCTTCAAAAGCTCTGTTTTCTCTTCCCCCCTCTTTTTTTTTTTTTCCATTTTTCTGCCATAAAGCAGAGAAAAAAAAAAAAAAAAGAAGAGAGAGATTTGGTATTAATAATGTTTTTAACCTCCTGATTGATTAATATTTTGGTGATGACTTAGTGTGAGTAAGATGATCGAGGTCTTCTGATTATAAAACTTAATAATGAACTCAAGGTTAAATAACTCTGATATAGCACCTTGCAGTGGAGGAGTTCAAATGTTATATCCACATAATTAATTGTGATGTAGAAGAGAACTATTAGAACTATGGAAGTAATAATAAGGAAAAGCAAAAGTTTGCAAAACCAGTTTCTTTTTCCCTAACTTATGCCTGTGAATAGAACTAAGATATTCTGAGTTTCAGGCCCTGTCTAAATCACTTGGCACAAAAAAATTATTAAAACCAAGCCACACCACATTAGAAACAAAAAAGTAAGTTCCTCTGCACTCCAATTTCTCTCCTTTTAACTTCAAAGTGAGTAAATGAACAAAACTTTGGGGGAGGCAGATATTTTTACCCAAATGTCACCTCAGTGGCTCAGTGCTGAGGTGTGTGTGATGGATACAAGCAGAGGAAGCACAAGAATACATTTAAGTGCCAAGAGGAGGTGAAGTTACCTCTCAAACAGCATTATTTTGTTCTGATTTCTTCAGAACTTTATTAGTGAGTAGGATTTTTATTAGTCAAAATAGAAAAAAATATAAATGCACAGATCATGGCCTAGATGTTCCTTCAAAAGCAAAAATAATCTGATTTATGCAATATTTTTAATTAGTTCACTTCTTTTAGTAGCTGTGGAGAGAAGAGGCAGGCATGAAGGACATTTGTCACTTAAGAGGAGAGACATGACACTGCCCAGAATGATGAAGAATCAAGTTCTACTAAAGTGTTTTTTTCTTTATAATTGTCAATGCCACAAAATGCCATTTTCTGCTGTTTTGCCTCAGAACAAGGTGAGAAGTTGGTCAGTGCCCCCTTAGTCCTGTGACAGGGCTCTAGGGATCTGTCAGGCTCTGGGGGTTTCACACCTCTGCTCTGTGGTTTGTGCCAGCCAGGGAGCCCTGAGGGATGTGGCACCCAGGGGCACTCGGAATCTGGGAGCTCCCCTGTCCTGGCCCTCTTCTCCAGGGAGGAGAAGGTTTTCTGCACTCCTCAGTCAGCTGAGAAGCAGAACACACTCAGCTCTGGCAATTCCAAATGAGTGCAAATTAAGGTAAATTAGAAAATCATGAACTATTTAATATTCTTATTTCCACATTATTTATTCAGAAGAAATTTCTATTAACAGTGCATTGGACTCACAAGGCAATTAACTCCTTCCCCTCTCACGGATCCCTCTGCAGATACACTGACATGCTCTGCAGAACAAAGGATTTGATCTTTGGGGAAAATAATTTGCTGGATTGTTTTTATTTTTTTTTTTTTTTTAATTTTTCTCTTTCCTCATTCCCTTATCACTGTGTTAACATGTGAGGGAGAACAATGAGTTACTTTGCTGCTGTCTGTGAAGACATAGATCAGGAGGATGCATTTACATCTACATTCACTTCAGGATTGTTTTCCATCACTGAGGTTCAGAGCATCCAACATGTCTTTTCTTCCTTCCAGTCTGCTTTGCCCTTGTCTCCCTGGGAAATAGCAGAAATAGAGTACACAGCTTGTGAATTCTACATTTAGTTTGGTGCCTGATGGAGATACAAAACACAGATGATGGCTCCTCTCAAAGAGTACAAGTGAAGCTAGCTCAACTTTCAAGTATTTCATTGACAGGAAAATGCTTCCTTTCTCATTTCCATGGGGTTCAGGAGTCAGTTCTGGGATGGTGGATGCCTCTGTGCAAGACGGTTTGTTTTCTACACAGCTCTCATAAATGCTGCAATGCTGAACTAAATGCACACTTTAATTATTCTAAAACATAATTTATACATTAGTTTCCATAGTAACTTGTCATTGCTGTGACATGGTTGGAGCTAGTGACATTTGTGAGTCAATTAAGCAATGGTTTGCAGTGTAGTGTTTTATTTCTCAAGTAATTTTTTTAATTTTTTTTGTTATGGCCAGTTATATTTATATTGAAATAGTTATACATTCCACAATTATATACTAGGTGGAAAATTAGTCAATGAGGTAACTGTATTTTAAGCATTAAAGAAGTGTAATTGAAATCTGTTTCTGCAGAAGGCTGTATTTTCAAAAATACACTACTTTGACACATGGGAATATTGTTTCTTCAGGGCTTGCTCCACTATTAAATAAAGATTTAAGTGTTTGGCTCTGAAGAAATCATCACTTTCAACCAGGGACAATTCACTGTGCCAATAAAAAGGCTGGGTACAATTTAGAAAGGACCAGAAAACAATGTTCTTGGCTCTAATTAGTTTTCTTGATATATAAGGTAATATATTTCTCAGAAGGGTATAAATGATACTAACACTTCTATTTTGACATAATAAGCCTTCTAAAGAATTACTGAGTTTAAATGAAAAATACATACAGTACTAGCAACTCCTGTTTCCCACTGTTCCTCCCACAGCCATGGCTACATATATCTGCACCTGGAGGAAACTCGGGGATTAAAGGATGTGATATTGTTCTTGCAAACTGATATTTTAATGTGGATCTTTAGTAGATTGTGGCCATAGGCAGCAGTAGAACATGTTGGAGAAGAGCTGGCTCATCCCACAGTGAGTTTGTTGGTGTTGAAGAGAAGCAATGCACAAATTTTGTCTCAATTATCCAGATTTCAAATATTCCAGATTAGATGTCTGGAAGAAATTCTTCACTGTGAGGATGGTGAGGCCCTAGCACAGATGGCTCGGTGAGGTTGTGGCTGACCTTGGAAGTGTCCAAGGCCAGGTTGGATGGGGCTCTGAGCAACCTGGGGCAGTGGAAGGTGTCCCTGCCCATGGCAGGGGGGTGGAATGGGATGGGCTTTAAGGTCCCCTCCACCCCAAACCATTCTGGGATGTTGGTTACAGACTCTGATAGCTACAAACCCACAATTACCCAAGAATGGCTTGAGAAAGGCACCACAGGTGGCTGAGGTTAGAATGCCAAATAACCACAGTCTCATGTAGGAAAGCTTTCTTTTTCATATAGATTCACTAGATTATCTTCTAGTATGGGATAAAAACTTGGATGCATTGAAACAGTAGCTTCATGTATGAAGCTACATGGGTTTTTTTTTGTTATAATGTCAGTTTTTAGAACATGGGTGGGCAGCTACTAAGAGGAAATGTTTGTCATTAGTAGAAAACACAGCTTTGCAGAGATAGCAGCTATAAGTAATACATGTGCACAAGGGTGTAGTCCCTGACCACAGCCCCACCACTGAGCAGGATCAAACACTCTGCAGTTGGCAGTAACAGCACCAGGAGTGGTGCTATGGAGGTACAAACACGTGAAAAGGGTACCCAACTAGGGGAAACTTCATTTCAGCTCATCAGTAAATTACTACCTTAATCAGAGCAGAAGTACTGGAGTTGTAACCTTCCCCAGCTCACAAACAGTTGTTGCAAAGGGACAGGGTGGGAGGTGGGGATGGAGCACGGCAGGTTATCAGGAAACTCCTGCTCTCCCCTCCTGCCTGCCTCAGGAAATGTGCATTGTCCATCACATCTATTGTTCTTGTTCTCATTTGATGACAGAGGAATCAGAAACAGGTTTGTTTGATGAGGTCAGTTTGAATGCTGATGGAGAAATAAATTGAGATTGTGTTTTGGAGGGAATATTCTCAGGCATTTGAATAAGGCTTGGCTTTTTCATTCTTACCCTCCACCTCCCCAGTTGCTAGAAATAGCTGGCCAATAGAAATTATAGAGACTGATGGACTTGCACCATCTAGAAATTCATCTGCATTTTTATATTTACCCATTCTGAGCATTTCCAGCTACTGAGGGAGACAGTAAAAGGTTGTGCGTAGCATTACAAAAATCTGCTCTGAATAACAATCGGGGTTGGGAGGGATAAAATATATGAATAAAATTGGAAAATAATAAAAGTCACATCAGTGAAGCTTCTCTAATACCTGACATGCTTTATTTTAGTAAAATTTCTTAATAGTTTCGCTTCCCACAACGATCTACACATACATATATTACAATTACTGCAGTACAAAAAAGATCATAAAAATTGTTAAAAAAAGGCAAAGTATGGAAGACTACTGAAGACTGGCTGTAAATTAGAGAGAGTGGAAACAGCAAGGGCAGATTTGGGAGGAAGAATCAGAAGTTTATCTGTCACTATTGTAGTGTAGAATCTCCGTTGTTTTATCTGTAAAATGAGCACAGTCTCTTGGGTGGGTTGGTCAGAACGCGGTCACGTACACAACTTTCAGCAGTTCAGCAAGTTACTGCTTGTCAGAGGAGCAGCAAAAACCGTGTGAATATCCCACCACATTTGAGAGTAAAATGTGAAAGCTTACCCCGTGTGCATCATCCTTGGGAAATGAAGTGTGTTTTGCATGCACCCAGGTATCCACACGCGCGGAGTGAGAGACTGAGCCGCGATAGATAAACTATAATTTACCTGTCATCACACGGACGTGGCCAGTGACTCGTGAGCAGCACTGGCTTTGTAATCCATGTTTTCCAAATATCCAGGCACACGTGGATGTTCCTGTGCCAGAGGAGAATGGATTTTATGCACATGGTTTTTTATGCAGTGTTAGTAATGCTGCTGTTAAAATTGCAGCTATTTATCTGAGTGACTGAAACGTTGTCAGTGTGGCCACTTGTTTGAGATGTATTATTCCTTCACTTTTGTTAACGGTGATCCTAAAGCAGTGCAAATAGTTTTTAGTATTTTGTTGGTCCTGCAGAAATATTTTGGTTGACTGGTGCAATGTTTTTTTCTATACTTTTGGAAATTCACATCCAGAAGCATGTATTGAAGCACTGGAGAAAAGTTTCCTTTCTCCAAAGTTCCTCATTCCATCAGTAGATTACCTGTGAGATCTCATCTGCCCTCAGACTGTGGCTAATTGAAGGAGGAGGCTCTTCAAACTTCCCGGAAAGTTCTTTTTAACAGGAAGATGTTCAAGGCTTTGCTTTTCTGTGCATCCAAAGCATGCCTTTTCTAGAGAAATTCAGGATAAACACTTCTCTGAGCTTGGCAGATTGAGTCCACAAGTAAGACACAGTGATAATTCAGGGGTGTTTGTATTAACTTGGTGTTTGAGGTACAGGAACTCATGGTGTTCCTGCTGCCCCACTCACTGAAATGGCTTAGCACTCTCAGTTCCTTTTCTTTTGCAGGATTCATACCCACACCTGTCCCATGGGCTCTTTGCTCCTCATGTTCAGAGAATCCTTTGGGAGTGTCACCCTTTGTATGATGGAGAGACTGCAGGGTTTAGTTCTTGGTTGCAGATTCTACATTACTGTTAGGAAAAGGAAAATAAGGATTCAATCAGTGGTTAAGCATAGCTTTAATGAGAGAGAAACAGAGCCAGCATGAGCTGGCCCTCAGGATGTTCTCTTCATCTTGTGAGAGTTTCCTCTAGTTTCTCATAATTTCTCATCCACAGTTGCAGTAATCTTAGTTCAGGATCGAATTCTGGATTGCTTAGGTTTGGACTTCTGAAACTCTGGAATATGTTTTCATTTAAGTGAACTGCATTAACATCTGTTTCTATTACTGTACAATTCTGCTACATAACTTGTCCCCATTTCTGTATAAACAAAGTGTTGTTCAATTTATATCTGAAAGGATTATCAAAAGAATGCATTCATTGACTGAAAAACTAGGTATTTCCCCCCTATTTTTAGAAATTAATGAAATATACAGCATGTGAAATGCTGCACTATATAACACTCATGGATAACTGGACACCTTATAGAAGTTTGCAAAATATCTCTATTTCAGCTAATTATAGTGTTGTGAGTCTACATAGTTATGTGAAAGCTTTGAAACAATGAAAGGGTTTTCGTTTAGCAAACTATTTATTACAGTGTGATCATTAAGATGAAAAGAACAAAAAAAACTGAGCAGCTTTGATCTGTGCACTGCTAGGTCTTCATTCTCCTCCATGACATCTACACACATCAAAAACATGTAGTAGTGAAAATCTTACCAATTTTCACCACATATATCTTTAGACTGCCACGTTACTGCATCATTTTTTCACTAGGAAAAGTGGCATGTGTAATTATAGGGAAGGCACAATTACAAATTGCATGCAATTACAGCCAAACAAGTAAACAAAATAAAACTACATTCAGTGAGCTAAGGAGTAGCTGAAAGCCTTTTAATGGAGATGCCAAAGATGAGCTTTTGCAGCTCTACAATTTGCCAGTCAAATTATTGTTATTTAGGAGAACTTCCCCACAGAAGCTTAGAGCAGAGCAAATGATTGGCAAATTGTCTTTTGGAATTGGTATATAGTCTTCTGATTGGTTTTCCCCCATTATTCCTTGACAAGATCCTAATATTTTCAAAGTTGAGAACTTGAGTGTTTTTTCTTTAAATCTGAACTTTCCTGTTCTGCTTGTCTCATGAAATGTGACACATTCACTGAGGGGCACATCTCAGGAAATCAGTAACATTTTGAAGGTGTGTTTGTAATAAAAAGGTTTATGAGTTTTTTAAAATATGGTACAAAAGAGGATAAATGCTGCAACCAAGGTTTTTCAGAAGTTTATCACAGAAATAAGCACTATCTTCTGGATCTAAATCAATGGGAGAAGTAAACAAAGCTTGCCGAGATAAGATTGTGTTCTCACTATAGATGGGTCCTATTCTAAAGAAATTTAATTCTGGTTGTAACCAGCTGAGAATTTCTCTGTTCTCCCGTGGACAGTGACTGGAGTTGTGGTGCAATTACAGCTGTTCAGTGCTGCAGGACACAGGTCAAGCAGGCATTTTCTCTTACCTTCTCTATGGTAGTAGACAACTGCCTCCCACAGAGGTTTTTTTTTAAGAGTTTTTGTTTGTTTATTTTTTCTAAGATTAAAAGTTTTTGAGAAGTTTGGATAAAAGGAAGAACTGGCACAGGGATTCCTTTAGATCCCCTAACAAAAAAGCATAATAAAAATAGTGTTCCTCAGCCTAAAAGTACACAGTCAGATTATTTTATGATAATGTGGAATGTGTTTGGCAGCTGCATCCTCTTGACAAATAACCCTCCCTCTCCCCCCAGCAGCATACTTCAAGATAATTGGCTGAAACATTCTTAGCAAATAATTATTTGACCAATTAACGCTGTTAGTCGGCAGAGTAATGAACTGTGAATAGAGTTTTAATTCCTGTGAAATCCCACACTTTTACGAATGGAGGGAAGATAAAGAGCATCTTAAAGTTGTTGAACAAATAATTTCTTTAGAAAACACTGAAAAGATGCAAAAGTTTTTTCTTTCTGCAAACACTTGTGGAAACCAAATGCTATTCAGATTTATGTTTGAGAGAAAAAAAAAGCTGTAAAATGAGAGATGAATACTGACAGATGTAATTTTTAGAGTTTATTCAAGTTTCTTCAAGACAAGGTTTTTGAATCCTTTTTGGGTTTATTCACACCAATTGTAGACTGAATGCTTAGCTCTAAAAGTCACAGGCCTACCTGTGAAGAATTTTCCACTTAGCCCTTAGTACATTAGATTAAATAACTGGACAGGAATAGTCTCATACTTGAAATATGTTCCTTCATATAAACTGAGGGGTGAAGCTCCTGCCATGACATGGATTAAAAATTCTGTTGTGGAAACTAAGGGGAAAAAAATTAAGAAGCAACCAGGACTATGGAGAGAAAACCTACTTGGTTGTACATTAAAAAAGAAAGTAGACAGCAGGTGGGAAAACAAAAAATGGACCAAAAAATCCCACATCAAATCTGAGAGTAGAGGACCAAACCAGGAGTATCTGAAAAATACTGAAGGTGAAGGAGTATTAGCAAAAGCAACAGGAACTAAACAATAAAGTATTTTAAGTTCAGGAGTGGAAAAAGTAGCTGGAAGCAGAGCATTTATCAGGCTGAAACAATGGCACATTCACACCATTGTGTTCTGAAGTAATTTGCCTGTAGGACAGAAAAATATCTTGTTTTGAAATCAGATGGAAATTAAAATGCAGCACTGTCTCCCAGGTTCTTTTTTAGGAAAGCTTTTTGACAGCTACCAGTGTCAGAAAAAGCTTCTTATCTTACTGTCTCTAACTTGAATTAAGAAAAATAAGTGAGAAGTAAGATTTTGATGAATCTCATGTCACTGTGTACATGGATATAAATTTGAGTTATCCATTACTTTGTGGATACTCGGCAGAGAAGTTTCTTAGATTTTAGTGGCATGAACTATATTTAAACTAAAAGTGGTTAAAAATATTGTGTGAGAGAGTATAGATTGAAAATCAACATGCACTTGAAAATATCATTAGAAAATATCACCTTGCTATTTTTACTTAGTGTCTCATTAAACAAATGAAGGCAAAACCTTACTAAATGAAAAAGAAAAAAAAAAAAAAGAAAAGTTGATGGTGCACTTCCTTGGTAAATAAAAGAAGAAAAGAGATTTTCCAGTCCCCTGGAAGTTCACCAATTAAATATTAGCAGTTTTTCAAAACTAGTTCTTTCTATTCTGGTAATTTTGGATCCCTCCCTTGTGCATTCATTTAAACAGAGAGAGATCAAGTTGGAATGCTGCAAAGTTACATAGTTCCTTAACTTACTGATATTTTGTGATTATCATATAGAAGAGGTTTTACCAAATATGGAAGGAAGGAATGGAAGTGGAGGTGCAAGGAGGATAGAGGGTGGGGTTTTTTTCTTTTGTATTTTTACATCTCCTCTTGTTAGTCTGAACAATAACAGTGTACAGAATCTTGCTCCAGTCTCAAACACGGGGTTGATGTTTGGCTGCTTAATCCAGTTGTGGAGCTACAGGATGAACAACAAAGAGCCCAGGGAAGCTTGGAAGGCAATTCCTCCAGCAGTACAATTTTTTTTTTTTTCACCCAGTCAGTACTTGGAGAGTGCAGCTTCAATTACTGCAAATAACCTTGATTTGATCTTGAGTTTAAGTAAAAATGTCATTATATAGCAGCAATTAGAGCAAAGCAAATATTACAAAACAATTTTGCTGGTCCAAGTTGCAAGAAAATCCATGACTTTTTGTTTTTTTTTTTAATTTCCTCCTCTTGCCTCTTCTCTTTGCCACAATAAGAAAATCATGCTTTTATTCACAAAACTGCAAAGGGAATGATATGAACGCCTCTGTTACCTGATGTTCATAGCTGCTTTGAATGAGGAGAGATCAGGTCAGGGAAGGAATGTCACTGGAATTCAGGAACTAATTATGCAGCT